>JAPDSC010051514.1:0-26830 GCA_026290005.1 Latrodectus geometricus | reverse complement strand
TTTATGAAAATATTGCACAGTTAAAAAGGCTGGAGAATCCGATATTACTCATATTTTTCTCTTCTCTCTTATTGTTACTCCTAGATGTCTAGGAAGGCACTGGTAAAAAATGCTTCTTCATATATCGGAATTATGCTTAGGTCCGCCAGTCATAGATAAAGGCATTGTTGGCCTTGACTCCACAGGGCTGTTATACCACAGAATTTAGTATTAAATGTCTCTGATAACAACGATTTTTTTCTTGATGTAATTCTTTTTGTAGTCTATGATGTTGATGTGGTCTTTAGCGGTTTGCCATCGACTTCCTTTGGGATTTAAATTGCTTGCACCTAATTAGACATTTAATTTGTCTATTGACATAATTTAAAAATTTGCTTAAATTCTACTCCCAGAGTTTTAATTTGCATGGTATTTATAAGTATAAAAAAATAATAATATCGATAAATTACAATAAATTATAAGACATTAACAGGCAAATAATTCAGTGAATGCAATTGGTAACATTTAAATATATAAAACTTAGAAATGGAGTACATAAAAAAATTGAGGGTTGGATGTTTGTTTGTGAACAAAGGGTTCGCCCATTTACCGAGAGACCTGATAGAAGGCGCCGCTACAGAAAAATTTTATTGTTTATTTATTATTGCGACTGAATTAGGGATTGGTTGTAGGAGTTTTTGTCTTCACACGATTCGAATATCATTGATAGTTTATTATATTCAATATTTAAGAAAATTAAAATAGATAAAATTTCTTACAATAATTGTGATGACTATTTTCCGCCTTATGGAATAAATTATTTTTATTATGCTTAGAGTTCAAGGATTGTTTCCATTCTCTGATTGGATCCTTCTACTCAGATCCTCCAATAATTTTACGAACATGTGACACAACTGAGCCAATCAAAAGTGACTTTGCTAGTTGCTTTGCATTTGCGAAACGAGAGGAACCTCAATCATAGTTGAATTCGCCACTGTTATAGTCGGTTGTCTTCTACGTTTTCTAATTTATCGCTATTATTATAAATCGCTAAAAATTTGTGTTGCGGTTATTTTATGACCTTGTACTTTTTATTTCCTTTGATTCTCCCATCTTTTTGAAATCATGGTAAGTTAACTTTTATTTGCACATTTTAACAAATGAAAATTAACAGTTCTAATTATTGCGAATGTCTTAAATTATCATTACTCTGATTAATCAGTACCGCTGTAATATCCTGTCAATCATTACTGCATTAAAAGTATTTCCGTCATTTCGAATTTTCGATAATGTTTCCATATGGAAGAGCAAGATAATTTTTTCATTGAATAAGCAGAATTAGGATTATCAATTTATATGTTGAATTTAACTGCATTTTTGAACATAATAATCGGGATTAATGGCAAGTCCCGATTAATTATTGTTACTGCTACTGGCCTCTTTGTATGTAGATAATTTAAAAAAATATCTTAATATGTATTCATCATTCTGTATCACGCATGAAACTGGTTCTTTTATTACTTATTGTCATTTTCTCAACGTATCTTTTATCAATTTTATATTTCAGAGTATTAATCTGTTAATAACGCATGAATTATAATTCTGATTAAGCAAAAACATTCTATCACAAAATCAATGCTGATTCATTTGTTTTATAACTTGTATCGCCTACGTCACTTAAATTTTATATATTAATCACTTATGTCAGTTGTAATAATATGTTTTAAAGATTTTATGGCTGTATCCCAGTGTACGGTACGCTTTTTTTATACAATTAATATAATAATATAAAATTATATTTTTTTATACAAATAATATAATTTTATGCAATATTATATACAATTAAGTAATAATTGTATATATGCGTACCGTTCACTGGGAATTAACCGGTTTTAAGGTTAAGCAGCTATCTTTACATTTTAGTATACGAAATGTCGAGTAATAAAGTAGTTTCTGACCAAAAATTTCAATTAAACGTTTAAGCATGTAATATCTATTTAACATGCAAACTATTGCATGATACAAAACTGATTTCTAGTTTTAAATGGAAGTTTTTTCCCCCTCTTCATTGCGTACTGAGGCTCCTTTTTGGACCTTGCACCACAAAACCCAACCAACCATCATTGCGTACTGAAGAAACAACCCAAGTCCCAGTTTTTAAGTGATATTTCTCAAGGATTCAGAAATCAGCTACGTTTTATATGAAAATTATGTATAATAAGGAAATATTTGTTTAATTTGCTCACAGTGACATCTCAGAGAAAACTTGCCCACAATTGTGTTTGAGAAGCACTGATATAAAATTTAATAGGACAAGTACTATAATTGTGTAAAATTTCTTTTATAAAAACTTTCTTTGTTTTAATTAACAAATCAGCTTGATAAGAGAATACTGTAAATTTTTTGTTCAAAATTTTCTATGCTGTTTTAAATATGAAAAAATGTCCATTTAATGGTTAGTTTGGATGTTTTGGGATGTTCCTTTGAATGCCTTATTTAAGTTTTCCTTGTATGCTCTTAATTTAACAGCTTTCATTTTTATTTCAGGCACCTCACAACAAAGCATCTACCAGCCGTAAGTAATTTTTCTATTAGATAGCAATATTTTTGCTCAAATTTGTAGAAAACAATTTTAAAATTATAATGATAAATTATTTGTTGTCTATAAGGGTTATTCAGTATTATTATAAACATATGCTTATTATAAACATTAACTTCAGATTAAAGAAGCTTTTCAGTATTTATTTCATATTAAATGTTGCCTTTAAATATCAATGTTAGGACAGTGCTGTATTGGAGCATTAGTTTATCCTCATCCTATCGAAGATTGCTTTTTTCTGCTTTCTCTTCAGTTCGGTTTTCCTCCCTTGCTGCATGTATATGGACAATACCTATTAAATTTTTTCAAAGGCAATTATGTGCTATTTAAATTTAATTTGTAACAGCTCTAAGAGGTTAGGTATTACACAATTGTGCTTTGAAAATACTTTTTATTATTATTTTTAAATCCTATTTTAAAAATTTTTAACTTGCTAAATGTATGTGATCTTCATGAATTATCTAGTTTAAAATTTTGGCAGTTGTATAACTTAACGAAAAGTATTAATAGTAAATGTTAATGTCTTTCATATAAATTACTGTTATTACAAAATTTAAGAATTATGAAACAAAAAATTAAATGGGATCTATTATATACACAATTAATTTTGCAAGAACATATTGTAGAAGATTAATTATAAATTATTCATTACAATATCTTTTTAAAACAGTAAACTATTTATTATAATAAGCTTATAGCATGCAATGATGCAACTTAGAACATGTTCTAATTGGAGAAATCCTAAAAGAATAATATAGAGTTTGTTTTTTATTCGTTCTAATGTTTGGTTTTAAAACTTTACAAATATTCTATTTAACCAAATATTATTGTCCTTGTATAATTAGATTGAAATTCAAGTCAAACTTGGTTAATGACAATTATTATTAAATGATGATTAGATTATGAAAGTTTAGTTTTATTCTATTTCTCATTGTAATATTAAAAATTTAATTCCAAAATACAATTTTGATTGAATATAATTTTATTACAGGAAGCTCTGCTTTGAGGCTATCATCAGAGTCAAGTTCTTCATTGAATTCAGAGTCAAGTTCTGATGAAGTAAATATATTTAATAAAAGTAAACCATAAAAGTACTGTTAAAGGGGGGGGGGACTAACTTATATTAATATAATTGTAATAGCATTTTTTAATGCTCATAATTGTACATATTTTGAATTATTGTGTTGTGACTTTAAAATATTTTATCATTTTGACTTAATAAAAACTGGGCATTATTAATATCTTAATATACAATATGATAAAGGAAATTAAAAATATTAATGAATTTTTTTTTTAATCCATTTCAATGGATTTGATATTTTATCATGACGTGCATTAATAGCTGAAATATTTTAAATGGAAAAAAATTTTAATTGTTACTAAATAAAATCTTTAAACTTTTTAACATGTTTGATATCAGAATTAATATAAATTTTCATTTACAAGTTATCTGTCCAATTTATGGCTTGTAATAAAATATTAAAAAAATTATAAATTGTCTATCTTGTTGTCCAACAAATTTCATGTCTGAAATGTTTTTAATACATATGACATAAATAATTTCATGAAAACTTAAACATTTATTAACAATTTGCACAGTGGAGTGATATTTAGCATAAAATCAGAAAGGAACTATATTTAAATGACATCTACATAAATTTTTGAAGTTTAAATTTTTTATAGATTTAATTTAGATTTTTTAATAGCTAAATTTTCTAATACACCATTGAAAATATTTAAGCATTTAATATCAAATTATATGTGTAAAAATGAAATAATTCAAAGGCACAAAATATCTTTAAACATCTAAATAATATATAATCAAATCACTTATTCATATGGAAATACTCTTAAAAATTTCATTAATCAAACAGATAATTTAAACTTAAAATATAAATAGCTTTTTAAAAATATAAATATCATTGTTTTGGACACATAATGTTTATTTCTTTTTATTCTTAAATTTAAAATTTTAACAACATGGTAAAAAGTTTATTAGTTTTCATCAAAATTTTGTTTTTCGTAGCTAATAATCTGAAATTAATATTACATAATGGTATTTCTTAATAGTATTTATAAGTGTTATATTGTAAACTAAAGATAGTAAGTGTTAACAGAATAAAGAGATTTATTTTGCACAATGTTTTATACTTAATTTTACTTATTTGTTTTTGTAATTAATCATTTCTAAGTTCTTATGTAATTTAGTTCATTGCTCATAACTTCTATGCATATACACGAATTTTTTAAAATATCTCATTAATTGCATACATAAAAACCTTCAAACTTTATAAGTTAAAAACTAAAGTTTTTCTATAAATAAACAAAATAATTATTGGTCAGAAACTTTTTAAGAGTTCATTTTCATGAGTAAAATTATTATAAGTATGAAAAATTTTAAGTGCTGTTATGTATATTACTCTTGGCTCCAAAAATCCACAACTAATTGTTGACTTCTAGCCTTTAATGCCTAATGAATAATCTCTCTATCCCTAATGAATAAATTTATCAACAATTTATTTTTGCACAAGACCTGAGTCATGTTATTCTGGCCACATAATCAACAATATAAATTATGACTATTATATTACTATTAGTGATGTACCCAATTTCAGAAAAAAGAACATTTTAAAATATTTAGGACTAGTTACTTTGTTAACCATTATTCTTTTTATCACTTTCTAGAAAATTTTTTCATTCATAATTTCCTAATGCTGATTCTAAAACCAATGTTTTTATTTTGGTTATAGATATGTGATAAATCCCACTGCTCAACTTGTACTCCACAAAACATGCTTTTAGGCTGTCAGTTTGGAATTTTTCCAAAATCACATTTAACATAAGTTTTCAAACATATGTAGTGATTAGTATAAAAGTATGGGTAATATGAAACAACAAATTAGATTTTCTTGGAAAGTTGTCCAGTTCATGAAGTAGGCTTATAGTAAATGAGTAAGCAGAAAACAATTTTATTTTTCTAGCTAGGCCTAAATATTTAGTTATTGTGTCAGCTGTGTGTGTGGAATTTATCATTGGCTCACAAAAAAAATCTGAGGTGATTTCAGTTTTGAAAATAAGCAGATAACAAATGGTTCCACACAAAACGTTTTTACTAATATTGTCCTTTCTTGTAGAGCTTATTTATTTCACTGAAAAGTCTCAAAGTTTGATGGCATTTCATTAAAGATTTGTAGTTAAAATTTTTTTTTAAATCAAGCCAGTTTTCCATTTTTTACAACCTTCAAATGTAAAATGGTAGCTATGTGCAGGTATATTAGAGCAGGTATGCATGATAAAATAACATGGATGGTATGAAGAATGTATGGTAAAAGTGAATATTACAGTCATAGCCTCGCCAATTGGCAAAAATTTTTGTATCAATTTGAGGAAACTGGAACTTCATTAGCAACCCCATTAAGGTGTGAATGAAGTGTTTTGAAGAGAATGACAACCACATGTATGAAAAAGCTAAGCCCAACATTAAATAATACAGTAATAATAGATTAAAAGTTTCTAAATATATTACAGAATTAAAATTGAAGGAAACAAAGCAGCAAAAATGTTAAAAATCCTTACATCTATTTAAAAATAATAAAATACAGAATTTTAGATATAATAAAGTTTTTTTTATATATTTAATAAAATTTTGATTTGAATTTGTGCAAATCATTATTAGCACATAAAAGAACAAATTTTGTTTAGTAATTGAAAACGTTGTTTTGAGCATTAACACTAAAAATAACAGTTTAATTTAAGCGAACATAATTTATACAAAAATGTTTCAAGCAATTCCACATATGTTAGCAATTTCCACGAAAACTATTAAGTTAAGGAAAAGCTAGAATAATTTGAAATTCTGTAATTTTGTTTATTATTGAAAATATAAGTACTATAAATATGAGGAAATTATTATGTTATATAAAAATAAACCTCACTAACACAATATTAGTCTCCATCAAACAAGTTTATTAATTACTTTTTTGTTTACTGGTATACAGACATTTTACATTTCCACTCGTATATCCGAGGCTATATCTCTAACGCTCTCCTTCTAATTAAAAGGTTACCAGAATTTTTGTTGGTGCGATGGTGCAAAACTCTAGGATTCACCACAAATACAATTCTAGGAATTCTATGCCTGCCGAAAACGAATAAAATTCTTACCTTCATTTTTCTTTTACAGTATCTTATAATTTATTACAATAAAATAAAAGAAGGGTATTATATCCTTGCACTACTATATGGAAAGCATCATCTAAAATGAAACGAGCTAAAATTTGAATTATGTGCATGTGTACCAGATAACATTTCATGACTACATATGGTGAATAATTGCTTAGGTAGCTGTGACCGCAATGTGCATTTTAGCCAATTAAATTCTGATATGAAATTGGTAATAAATTCTAATGTTATGTTTCATACAGATTAACAATTCACCATTATAAAAATATCAATATGCATCATTTAGTCAATATCATTTAAGAATAACGCTAACAGATATGAACTAAATTTTTATGGAAAATATAATGAAGTGCATTGTGTAATGCTTGCTTACTTTTAACTTTCTATTAGTGAAGCCAAATGTCACAATAATGATCCTTCTATTTAATCAAAAATATGCAGAAAGTTTTAAGCAACTTTATATCTGTGAAACTAGTGCATTAAGCTGAAATAGTATAGTTATGGTGATATCACAGAAGAAACTCAGAAATATAAATATAATTAAAATTCTTCCACTACCATATATCATAATATACTGTCATATACCATAATATGTGCCCAATATACCATATTAACTGTCACTTTAAAAAGTATTTGGCCAAAAAAACCACTTTGATATCCAAATTGTCACTCATAAGTGATCAGATTTTTGTGTTACTTAAAATACAGAAAGATCCCTGAAATGAAAAATTTTGTCATTTTTTAATGTGTTAATTTATCCAAGTGCATAAAAATTATTCCGCTTAAGTTTTCAAGATATTTCATATCTCTGTAATGCAAATGATAAAAAAAAAAAAAAAAAAAAAAAAATTCTGTATATACTTCAGAAATTCCTTCCCAGATAATCAAATAATGTTAGAAAAATGTTATCTATAATAATAAAAGCAAGTGTAATGTGTCTGTCCGTTTGTCTGACCGAGCTCTCCAGCCAAATCTATCGCACGCAGGGACCTGGAATTTTTTACACGGAAGCACAAGGGGGCTGGCCACCAGACCTCAAAGCCCGATTTTTGAATTAGAAAAATTTTAAAAAAATTATTTATAAAACTTTTCTCGAGATCGCTGCTCGCCGATAGCTGATTCCGGGGTTATAGATAGATGATAAAAGCAAGTGTAATGTGTCTGTCTGTCCATTTGAAATTTGTTCGTTACCAATGTCAAATTATGGTAAAACTATACTTTAAGGTGGCGGCGCCTTTTTTTCTCGCTAAGATGGGGCTGGCCACCAGACCTCGAAGCTCGATTTTCGATTTTTGAATTAGAAAAATTTTAAAAAAATTATTTATAAAACTTCTTCTCGAGATCGCTACTCGCCGATAGCTGATTCAGGGGTTGTACCAGCTCCTTTTGAGAAACAATTCTGGCGACCATCTTTTGGAAAATTTTCCGTTTTTTTTTATTGTACTGACACAAATGTTATATCATTAACATCTCTAAAATAAACATCTTTTTCGCTTACGGCTTTTTCTTAATTTCAATATCTTCTGAGATAACAGCAACTTTCGAATTCATATATCCGTTGGGGGGAAAAAAAAAATCAGACGTTTTTTTTTTTTATTTTTTATAAAGTTTTTGTTCTTCAGTTTTTGTTTCTTATTTTGCATTATTGTGTTGCTATTATTGTGATTTGTTGCTATCATTTATTTTCAACTTATTAAATCGATTCATAACAATTCATTTCTTTTTTGTAGCTTTAGCTTGCTATTTTGATGACACATTAAATTTTTTTTTTCAGAATTGCATTTTTTATAAAGTTTTTGTTTCTTAATTAGCATTTTTTTTATAAACTTTTTGTTCTTCCGTTTTTGCTTCTTAATTAATATTAATCACGTTTTTTTTTGACTCACTGATATTATTATTTGTTTTCAAATAACGTTCGATTTTAACATTTGATTTCTTTATTCTAACGTTAGTTTGCTGTTTTGACAATACATTAAATCGATTAATTACAATTCATTTCTTTTTTGTAGCTTTAATTTGCTGTTTTCATGACACATTAATTTCTTTTTTTTTTTTCAAAATTGCATTTTATAAACTTTTTGTTTCTTAATAAATATTAATCATGGTTTTTTGACTCACTGATCGTGTTGCTATTATTTATTTTCAAATAACGTTCGATTATAACAATTGATTTCTTTATTGTAGCGTTTTCTTCAGTTTTTGCAATCATTCTTCTGTTGGTTGCTTACCTTTTGCTTTTCAGATTTTAGAAGAAATATGCCACAGCCCCCTAGAAAAAGAAATGCTTGGAAAATAAAAAGCGACAAGAGAGAGAAAGAAGTCGAAGAAGGAGACAAGAAGAAACCACCCCAGAAAGAGAATCAAGACAACGACAGGATGCAGAAAGAAGTCGAAGAAGGAGACAAGAACAAACCACTCCAGAAAGAGAAGCAAGGCAGCGACATGACACAGAAAGAAGTCGAAGAAGGAGAGAAGAAGAAACCACCCCAGAAAGAGAATCAAGGCAGCGAGAGGACGCAGAAAGAAGTCGGAGAAGGAGAGAAGAAGAAACCACCCCAGAAAGAAACTCTAGACAGCAACAGGTGAGAGAAATTAATCAAAGAAGAAAACACCCCAGAGAGAAACTCAAGACTGCAGAGAGTTACAACTGCAACAACTACTGCTTGAATGCGTCTCTGGAAGCATTTAGAAAATGCGGCATTCGATAATGAACCATCATCTGATTATGCTACTCGTCCTTCGTGTCTCATCGGCTCAATGTCGCAAACTTGCCAACACTGTGACTTACATCTGGAATGGCATTCAAACACTTGGATTATCGACTAACATGCGAGTTCATCTCAACGGTGATCCCTCTGCCCAGCAGTTTGTAGATAATCTACTGAAACTAGGAAATGGAGCCCTTACTTCAGAAAATGAAGATGGATATGTAGCGATGCAGGAAGCATTGGAAGGATTGTGATTACTGAAGAAGAACTGAAAGAGGCTGTGTTTTCGAATGTGATTCACCACTTCACTGATCACGCATGGCTGTGCGAAAGAGCAATTCTTGCCCCAACAAACGAAGCCGTCAGTGTTATCAACAAGCAACTTTTACAGAACTTACCCAGAACTCTTCATATTTACAAATCTATAGACACGACATGCAATATTGACGAGGCTGTCAACTATACGACAGAGTTTTCAACAAATTAGAGCCACCTGGAGTACCCTCCCACATATTGGACTTGAAGGTTGGAGCACCGATAATTCTCCTCAGGAATCTGGATCCGCCTGCACTTTGCAATGGAACAAGACTTTCTATCAAGAAACTGATGCCAAATATTATAGAAGCCACCATCATGAACGGACATGCTGCAGGCGAAGATGTGTTTATTTCAAGAATTCCTATAATCCCTTCCGATCTCCCGTTTCAGTTTAAGCGTCTACAATTCCCTGTTCGTTTGAGTTTCGCGATGAGCATTAATAAGGCACAAGGACAATCTCTCAAAGTTGTAGGGCTCGACCTCCGTAAGCCGTGTTTCTCCCATGGTCAACTGTACGTGGGTTGTTCAAGAGTTGGTAATGTCGATAATCTACACATCTTAGCTCCGAATGGAAGAACATTAAATATAGTTTATCCCGAGGCTCTCTAACGAAAAGGACAATCTAAAGAAAAATTATTGCCTCTCTCCACTCTCCCAAACTAATGTTGTAATGACGGGGAATGTTGTGTGTGTGTGTGTGGGGGGGAGAGAGAGAGACAGTCTACATGTCCTACACTACTATTCCTGCGCTATTCACTTATCTGCATTTTCTAAATGCACGGGCAACGGCGGGCGGGTACAGCTAGTTTGTTAATAATCCCAAAAAAAGCTGCCAATCATGAAAATGGGAATTATAAGGTATTTTTCCTTAATTTGTCGATAAATTTTCATGTCTATTTAAATTGAAATGCCTGTTTCTATTATAAAATTTGTTGTATTATTTATTTTAAAGATAAATGTGAAATGTAACTGTTAATTTGCTTCATAAATTGGAAAGCAATATTGTATATTACCTTCTTTGACTGTCTACCTCATATTTTTTATGAAATTTTATTATAACTGGAAACATTTTTTATTATATTGTAAAATTTATCATTTCAGATTATCGACAACCGTGGAAAATTCTACAAAGGTAAATGTTTACTGTAATTTTGTATCAATCCAGTTTTTTCATTATGAATGCTTTGTTTTTAAGTTATTTATAATTAACTAAGGATGAAAGTTTCTGAAGAATCTAAATTGTGTTATTCTGTTAAAAATATTTTACTATACATTTTTACACTAATGAGTACTTAAAATTTATTCATTTATATTTTTAATCAGATAAAATGATACAAATTTATAGTTTCTGTTACTGATGCCAAGCATTAAATGATGCCAAGCATTAAATAATAGTTATTTTAGCCAACATTTTGTGATACAAAAAATAAACTCCTTATTTTAATTAAAAGCAAGGAAAGATTGATACAAACTGAACTTGCTGTTGTAAATCTAAAATCATCTTCAATTTGAATAAATTTAAAATGAATGCAAGTAAATAAATAATTTTTTCTAGAATTTCCTGACTGTGCCTTCTGCCCCTGCAGACGCTTGAAGCTGCAAGGAATTGACATCTTCTACGCCGAAAGTATCGGTATGTAAATCTGCTTGATTTAATCATTTAATTTAGTGATATTATACATGTGCATCAATGTTCACTTATCTTCTGATTATTAATGGATAGTTTTGAAATGAATTGTAAATGCAGTAAGTTTATTCTCATTTTTGAGATTTTTTTTTGTGTGGAACTTTAAGTGTTTACAGGAATGAAGTTTTGGAAATCCCCTTAAATTGCAACTATGTTGTTATAAACAAAATGTAGTTATAAACCTAATTGTCATAAAAATAAAATTTGCCTTTGTTGAGTGTGAGTTTTCTATAAAAAGAATGGTATCAGACAAAAAATCTTTGTTAATTTTATAATGATACACTACTTCCTTACCTGATCCAGGCAAAATGTCAGTTGTATTTAAAGCAACAGAAAAAAAGACTTAAAAAATGAAAAATCTTGTATATAATATTTAGGTAACTGAAATTTTTTAGTTACATAGCTGAAGTTATTTCTATTTTAAATGCATTATCTTGCTTATTTTTAAAATCAATTTATATTAAATATTTTTATAAATAATTTCAGGTATTTATTACTACCATCACATTCAAAACTTATTTAAAAATTCATTTTCAAAAATAAGATATATTTGTATAAAAATGTTTATTCCATGTGCATTTGGACAAATTTATTACGACTGGAATCAGTGTTTTTGAAGATTCTGTGATGCAACTTCTGTTTTGAAAAAGTCTTTCATCCTATGATTCTTCGTCTCAAATATTATATAATCATAATATTTGGTTAATTTAATAAGCTTTTAAATTATATTTATATGGTTTAACTAAATTTTTGAGGTTTATATTTTTAAAAAAGGTCTTGTTATTTCAGGAAAGCAGAAGAAGTACCTGCAGGTGTGCCGAAGATGCCGCAGCAAGGTGTCCAAGCACCATATGGTGGCACACCTCAGTAAGGATATAAATGAATTTATAAAATTTCCCTGATATCTTGAAACAAAAGCACTTTAACTTTAAAACAAGGAAAATCTAAATTAAACAAGGAAAACCCTAATTTCAATTGAATCCAATACAGAAGTTAAATTTTAAAATTTTATACCATGCTAATTTCTTTTACTTTTCATATATATGAATTTGTACTGGGGTGTGCATGAAAAAAAATCATTGCATTGTTTATTGTCTTGTTAATATGCATAAGCTTTATTAAGTTCATTGGATTAAATAGTAAATTTAAATTTTACTGTGTATAGAAAATATAATTATTTTGCATCATAAAAGTTAATAAAAAAGTTGCACTATATGTATAAAAAATATCTTAACAGTTTTTTACATTCATAAAAAGCTTATAATTCTCATATGAATAAATTTGTAAGTTTTTACAAAACTACTATTTAATATTTCATAATCATTATTTTATTTTCTAATTAATGTTAATTTAAATGTATGAAACCATTTAGATATAATTACTGTCAAGGTTATTCCCTGCTTCATTAAAAAAAAAATTAAAATTATTATTATTTATATTTTTTATATAGTGTAAAATAGTTTTTACAAATATATTTTAACAAGTAAGAAGATTATATGGCTGTACTGAATCAGTAATATGTTAGAAAATTGAATAACTTCATGAAATGACTATTCATTAATAGTAATTTTAAACTAATGAATGCTTAAACTTAAAATCTTTCTTGGTTCTAATCAATTGAAATTGGAGCACTATACATATTTTCCTCAAGAATTGATATTTAGTTGTTGATATATTAACCCTAAATTAATGGTTAAATGTTCTATCAATATTAAAAACCTTAAATGAAAGTTTTTAATTAATTATCCAACTTTATCACAGTGAGGGACATTTCTATGAATTTCTGATATCTGCAGTTGAATATGTCATGAAATCATTAGTTATATACAAAATAATTCTATAGTTTTCTTCTGAAAATTTTTAATAACTAAGAATAATACTGAAAAATTCTTAATGTTTTTCTGAAGTAACTTGTCATTTATGACAGTGTTTATATTTTCATTTGTTTCTATGAGTATACCAAAAATAAGTTTTATGTACAATTTATAATTCGAATGAATCCTGTTTTGTTCATATTTTGAATTATAATAGTTCTTTAGTTAGTATTTTTACTGCTATTTCTAAACTTTATAAGCACTCCCTAATTCTTGTAACTTTGTAAGCAGTGAGTAAATGCAAGACTTGTGTCACATTTAGAAATTTATTAAAAGCTACTGTTTATCAATCTTCTTACATTCATAATGAACTGCATTTATTTGGGTCTCTTCAGTTTTCTATAGAAATTGGAAAACTGGGAATGTTTTTGAGCAAAAACTGGGTTTTTAGATAAGTTTTTACAAAGGGATGTCAGATAACTGTCCAAGTTGGATCTTGATAGTTTAATATTTCATTCAGAAAAGCATATGCATAAATGTTAACTCCCATAAATACTTTACCAAAATGCTAAAATAGTGGATTAAAACAAATTTTCTGATGATTCAAATTCTATATTGATTTGGATAAAATAATTTTTAAGGCATTCTAATTTTTGTGAAATAATAGAATATCAAAATAAAAAGAATTGAATCTATTTTTGTTTGTAGGGAGTTGCCGTGGTGCAGGCAACAGACTGCGATTCCAGTGTCCTCGTTGCTGTGATGGTATGTCTTTTAGCATTTAAAAACAGTATACAAATATTGTAAATGTTTCAATTTTTATTTTTATATGTATATCTGTATTTTAGAATTTTTAGTATAAAAATCAATAAATAAATTTAATTATAAAATAAAGCATTAGGTGGTCTGAACATAGATAATACTTTAAAACACATTTTAAACTAATTTTAGCCAAATTTTTATACTAAAAGTGATTGTAAAGCAAAAATAAATTAATCAAGAGTATTAGAATTCTTATATGTTTATATAAATTCTTATTTTATGATTCAATTAGGAAAAATTGGAAAAAAAAATAAGATTGGATAAAACTGCTGAAAGGATTAGTTACTAAAGCTGAAAAGATTGGTTAAAAGGATTAGTTACTGATTAGGATTAGTTACTAAATATTCAAGAATATTTTCTTAAAATGTATGAAAAATTAGTCTTTATGAATGTGAAAAATATAAGTTTATAGAATTGTAAAATTGATAAATTTTTACACTGTCGTATAGGAAATTAGCTTGCTTTTGTTCATGTACAATGACTTCAGATTTATATAAGTAATTAAGAAAATTTTTTAGAATAAAATCAGTATGCTTAATTAGATCAATATGTAGTCATGAAATAAAAATGTTCAAGGATCTTTGGTATGTTTTTCTTTTTTTTTTTCTGTAAGTTGCTTTTGAATTTTTTTAAGAGAACATTTTGTAATCATTTAAGATTAAGCATAGAAAAATTTTCAATTTATTTTTAAGAACTGGAAATTCTTTTAATATAGAACCAAGAATTTAGGTTTGTAAATCTACGGATTATGTGTTAAAAAAGTTCCGTATTTCATTGTGCGTATTATACACCTCTGTGGATTATCTGGTTAAAAATATTCTTCACCAGAAAAGCTTGGAAAAAAGTTTTTAAAGAAATATTGTTAAATGTAATTATTGTCATAAAATAAATAACAGGTGGTACCAAGACTCACCTGAGTTATTTAAGCTATAATCAGCGGTGTCCAATTACATTCAAAAACGAATTTGGTTCTTCATAAAGGTATTAAAGTAGCATTTCGCTAATGTCAATTCGCTATTTGTCTTGACGTGAGCTGTTTTGTTTTGAAAATATTCAAATTCGTAAATCGTTATATGGAAGAGAACCAACAAATTTTTACACAGCAAATTTTAAATTAAAGGCTATAAAAAAAGCAAATGTAAAAAAATTAATGAGAAACTTGTTAATGTGAAATGAAAAACAAAGACTTAGTATAAAAAAATGTATTAACTACACAATTTGTAAATAATCCATTTCTTGCATTTAAATATTAACGAAGCACATATATATGTATTTTTAAATGTGTCTAACATTGTTTTAAAAGCTATTAGAAAATAAATATTAATATGTTGCAAGATTCTTTGCAAAATTATCAATCTTGGTCAATCTCGTGCTTTTATCTCAAGTTTATCGCACTTAGCAATGAGATGGATCTAGACAGATCTTTTTCATAATAAATGCTTTTCTTATCGTATAATTTGGTATATTTTTAATCATACTGAGCATTTTTATTTTATGTGACACCCATATTATCAGCAGTACATATTTTAGACAATTCACCAAAAAAAAATTGCTGCGGATTATATACTGCTGCTGATTATGCGACGTTTTTTTCTTTTACTTGTGAAAAAGGTTGTGCGGATAATACACTGCTGCAGATTATTTAAAAGAAAATACCTTAATGCCTTGATATAGAATCTACATATATTGAAATCATGCAAGGGATTTACTAAATCATTACAGAATAACCTGAATCAAAAGAAAATGATCCTCTATTTTGCAACCAGTACACAGCTGCTGCAAAGGTGATAAATGTCCATTTGTATTTATAAATCTTTTTGTCTGTGCCCTACAACTGTCCTATCAGGAACAAATTTTTTCCTGCATTTAGGGAGATGTAACTTCTGGTCTTTCATGACTGAAGGTCCTGAAAAAATAGGGACTTGTCAAAGCCAAGAATTTTTTTGTAGAACTAATTTATTGGCTCTTTTTAAAGGAAGTTATGTCATCCTTTGTCTAAATCTTCAATTTTAGTGTGATATATAAACAATCATATTTGTAAAAATAAAAATAGTTTTTAATTTATTGTTTGACTAAAATAATTTTAAAAACAATTCATCTGTTCAGCTTAAGGTGATCCCACAATATTCATTGTGTAAAACCTAGTTACTGAAATGTTGAAAGGAAAATTACAGTTCTGAGCTTTTTCTCAAAAGAAAAGCATATATTTCAATCGAATGAACATAGAAATTACTGATAATGCAAGATATTTTATAACAAAAGGAAATAAAAATAATTAATGTAACATGCAGACCTTTTTCAAATAATAATCTTATGATAAAAAATCTTTTTAAATTTGTTCAAAATATCTATATTTAAATTTTTTAATATCTGGCATGCTGTTTTCAGAAATGTGTTAAGACATATTCAATTAGAGAGTTAATTTCTTATCATTTTTCTTATAGCTAAATACTTTTCGTTACTTTAAAAAATCTTACTTTTAGGATGAACTTTGATTGCTAAGAATCAAATAAACAAAATTTATCATAAATTATTTCAAACAGTTTCAGAAATTTATTTGATATAAATTAAATTATATGCCATATCATAATTTAGGAAACCGACTAAATTTGTTCCACATACACAACTATAAATCCTAAAATTTTTTCAACACTTACAACGAAAGGAAAAAGTCAACTGCTGATTGATTTATTAAATCCATTTATATTTTCTTCATAACTAAGACAAACCCAGTGCTTGTTATTGCCTGCCAAAAATATAAACATTCTGCCTAATTGCATTTGTTCTGCCTCATTGCATTTGTAATGTTAACATTATGTTATGAGAATCAGATGTTTTGAAAGATTATAATTCAGTTACATCAGATTTGTCAGTTTAATTGGAGTCTTATTGATTTAGTTTATTCAACACTTGATCATAGATTTATTCTATCAATATATTTTCTGAAACAGTTTTCAGAGTTTAATAGTATTCTGAAAATGAATACATTTTTAAATGAATTCATTTAAAAATGTATTCATTTTTTATTAATTACTGTATTCAATAGGAAATTAAATGAATGTCCTATTGAATACAGTAGTTTTTAATTTCGTAATTAAATTCACAATGCACACAGATGATTTTAAATAATTCATTTGTAAGCAATAACAAGGTGTACTCCAGAATTATGCGTATCGTAATATGTTTAAGCTGTTTTCTGCTATTGAACCTGATATTGAACATTGTTTTCAGTCAGCAACCCAGTTATTTGAAAATTACTTGATTAAATGAAATTCAAATAATTATAGTTTATTGTATTATTAAACTAAATACAAAATTGTGATAAATTATTTTTTTATAGAGTTGGCATAGTATAACTCTATATAAACTAGTATTAACTTCATTGATTATGCTTCATACATTGATCATTGAAACTAAATTGGTATTTGCTATGTAATGAACTAGGGATTGCTTTGCCAATACAGTAGAAGTCCATTAATCCGGCATCCAACAGTCCGGAATGCCCGATAGTCCGGCATCTCTCCGGAAAATTGTAAAAATTTTGGTTTTCTCCCAAAGTATGTCTGTAAAGGAAATAAAAAAGCTCGAGAGCTATTCGGAAGTTTTCTGAGTGGTTCGAGATCATCCGGATTCGCTCGGTATTGTTCGGAAACAATTAGCGGCCGGTTAGTCAATAGTAAACGTAACTTTTGAAACTGTTTATAAAGAAAGTGATTTCCGTTCTAACTGTACACAGGGTGACCATGTTTTCAAAACCTAAGCCTAAATAAAGTGACTCAGATGCCGAAATGGAAGAAAAGGAAAAATCAGCTGGGCAAAAGCTGCAGCTAAATAAGCTCTTTCTCTAAATCTCTTTTGCTGAGGCTAGTACAGTGCTTCAGAAATTATTGATTTCCATATCATTAGAAATGAATTTTAAACTAAACGTCAAAAGTCAAGAAAACAAAAAGACATTCATGACTTTTTTAAATCTAAGTGAAATATGTTTTACAGTACGTGTACATACATTATATGAGATGTAAAATAAACTTTGTTGTATTTATTTGCATACTGTATTTGTAGTTTAATTATTAACCTATTGTTCTTATAATTACCGTCCGATAGTCCGGAATTTTCGGTAGTCCGGCACCGAGCCGGTCCCGAACGTGCCGGATTATCGGACTTCTACTGTACATAAAAATTCTCAATTATATAATTCATAGATAATATCATTTGCTACCTAACTTTTCTTTGGAAACTGATTTGTAAATAGCAATAATTTTTAATAAGTGATAAAATTTGCATGATAATCACAATGAAAATAAAAAATTATTTTTATTGCAGCTGAAATCACTAATAACGGGGACACTGATACGGAATATGCCATCGCTAAGGCATATGAAATGGAGGGTAAGTTATACTCATTAAGAATTATACTTTGAATTTGTTATTAATTGATGTACTAGAAACTAAGAATAAGTTCAAATGATCTAAAGTTTTTTGTATGTGTAATGCTATTACATAAAATAAAAAAAAATGGAAAAAAAAGAAATCAGATATTTAAAAGAAAAAGCATGCAAATGCTTACATTTATTAAATCAAACCCCTTTTTTGAAAAAAGATTGTGGTCTTTTACAATTTGTGTATAACAATTGCATTTTATTTTCAGCTGAATCGGGAAACACTGAAGAACAGGAGGAGGAGCTCAAGTTTGGTGAGAAATAACTCATTTTATTTTTAAAAAATTGTGAGCCTATAAATTTGTATTTGTTTAGAAAAATAAGTGGTATAAATAGTGCTTATTTTTTAATTTTCTTTCTAATAAACTTATTACATCTTTATGTATTTTTATATATTTTTACTACTTTCTTTCTAAATCATTTATAAAAGTTTTGCTCCTTGAAGGTTTCTTTCATGAGGCTGTTATGTCAATTTCATTAGCCCAATATCATTCTTTGCAAAAAAACTTGATATTTGCTCTTGAAGCTATTCATTATGCCTTAATCTATTGACTGAGACATGCTTGGTTAATCAGGAGTAACCCCACAAATCAAGATCTGGGATTAATACATGGGAACAGTAAAGTTATTCATCATTAGAACTTAACAATTCTCCGATAAAAAATAAATAATACGTCTTCTTTAATTTTCCCTTAAAGCTGATGGTCATTCAAGCCTTAATGTTAGCATGATGTGCAGTTGGTAGATTTTGAACATTATTAAGTTATCTAGATTTTAAACTTTAAAAAAAAAAAAAAAAAAAACAGTTCTGTTCTAGTCAGGTTAGCTGCAAGCAACATCATTCTTTGCTTCATTTTTAATCCCCTTAACATTTATCACCATGGAACTTAGGAGTACATTCAAATGTTTCGTCAGAGTCCAAACTTCTGAGACAGCAAAATTTTCAAACAATAATCTTAAGTATGTGCTGTTTATAATTTACACAATGAAAAATGTGTACATACACAATACTATTAAAAATATTTGTATAGAAAAAGAAAAATATGGTCTGCTGTTGTACAAATATACTGTACTTTATCAAGGAACATTCTAAGCTAATATAAGGCGCAGCTTGTCCATTTTTGGACCTTGTGCCATAAAAATAAGTACATATTTCATTTAAAAATTTAAATCATTTAAAAAAAAATAAGTACATATTTGGATGATAGAAAAAGCACCAAGAATCCAAGTTTATATACCCTTACAAATGTTCATTATGTGCCTTTTTGTTGACATGAATCCATTTTTAACTGTTTGTAAAGTTTAATTATACGTGGTATATAGAATGTTCTGATGATGTTCAAACTCATTCCCTGTAGTCTATTTCTGTTAATTGTCTATAGTGCAGCCATAATTCATTCTTTCAACTCGACTGAAGCTTACGTTAAAGAAATATGTAAACAAGAACTTACCATTACCAAACTTATGATGTCAAGACATTAGATAGGGCGAGAGAAATTAAACAGTCAATATGCATATTGCCATAGCTTTTACACCATAGAAACGTATGAATGAACCACGTGTAAGAACAAATGTAATCATGAATGGCCAACATATAAAACAAATATACAGTATATGTTAGTTTTTTGCAAACTTAGAACTTGTTAATCATTTTTTATTCTTTTTCATACTTCTTAAAATATGTTAATGTTCTCTCTTTATCTGTTGGATCTTGTGTTTCAAAAAGTCTAGAAATTGAATTTCTCTTAGAGTTTTCCTTTGGCTGAGTTCATGTAAGAATAAATTCACTTCAAATCATAAAGTTAGTGTTCTAGGCTTTCTTCAGCTTATTTTTTCTTCAGTTTAGTTAAGTCTGTACATCATAATTACCTAGTCAATTCACCTAGTAGGTGTTATTATGCAATAAATTTTCATAAATGACTTGTTTTGTGAAATTTTTATGAATTTTTCTTAAAGTGAAACTTTAAGAAAATTTATTTGCACTTTTTTAATGTATGTTATTAATATTTATGTTGTATTTCAGAGCCTCCTAAAATAAATAAAGATAATTTGGCTCCAAAGACAGTACAAAGTGGTGAGCGTGTAAAAGTCGCTGTAAAAGTGACCGGGGACCCAAGACCAGGTACAACTTGGTACATCGATGGGGAAGGTGATCACATCTTTCTGCCCAGCAGAATCAAAACCAAAAAAACTAAATTTGGATCTCTCTTCCTCATCGAAAAAGCCACCCCAAGAGATGCCAATAGATACCGGCTTTACGCTCACAATAATTACGGCCTCGATACTGCAACATTTGACTTAACTGTGCAGAGTAAGTTAAAAGTGAAAAAAATACTTAATTATTCTATATTTCATATTAGTTTTTTTCTTATCTGTGTAACTACTGTGAAGTAGAATTTTTCTTGGTAGAATTTTTCTCAGGGATTTCTTATAAACTTATTTTATAATTAAGGAAGCTAAAACTTATGTATTTTAATTGCTATTTTTGTGTAGAGAACATTCACAGGCAAAAAGTCTGAATAAATTGGAATTGCATCTACAGCTAAATGTTAATTACCATTTACTGTGCAGGTGTATAATTGATATTTTTGGAATTGAAAACCTGCAATTGGTTTGGTTTTAATATTTGGCTGTAGGTATCGTGTCATTATCTTTTGGATTACAATAAGCATCAAACTAAATTATTATCTGATACTTATTAAGGTGAATAAATTTCTCATAAGATCATTGATAACACATTAATATGTAAGAATATGTAAATGAACATATAATCACAAGTACAGAGCAAACAAGATTATACTGTCATTAGGAAAATTAAGATTTCTGTTAGTAAATATTGCAGAGTAATAGATACATAATGAAATTTTTCATTTTTCCCAAGGGTAAATTTATGAGAAATCTATCTTACTCTAGTATTACATTGAGCTTTCATTAAACAATCCTCAGTTTGCTCAGAGATTAATAATTAAATATAATCATGTCATGTATTTCTAACAGTTTCAACTATGAAATTTACAAATAACATCTTTGAGGATTCCTGCTTTGAAAATTTATGTGATTTGGATTAATTGGAAGTGCATACATAAGATTAGTTTTTTTGGCAATCCAATTTTTCATGCGATTTTTTATAAATTAATCATATTACATAAATACTGTAATTTCCTGTATATAGTCAGTGTATTTTGTTAAGTGTATGCTGCCTTAATTAGTATGATAAAAAAAAAACTTTTTCCTCCTGAAAGATCATAAACATGAAGTGCTTAAAATACAGGTGGCACCTAGATAATTTTCGGGCTCATTTCAGCTATAATCGGTTTGTCTTATGTTAAAAAATGATGCCAGTTTCTTGGAAAGTTGCAACTCTCTCATGTTATCTTGACATGATTTCACTTTTAAAATATTTTAGTTTCGAAAACGTTTCA
Source organism: Latrodectus geometricus (assembly GCA_026290005.1). Taxonomy (NCBI): domain Eukaryota; kingdom Metazoa; phylum Arthropoda; class Arachnida; order Araneae; family Theridiidae; genus Latrodectus; species Latrodectus geometricus. The sequence goes on along the minus strand of JAPDSC010051514.1, from coordinate 4,860 downwards.
ATTCTTAAATTGTTTATGAAAGTGGGAATGCTACACAGATTTTAAATTAAATGCTATAGCGAAGGCAAAATAAAATAGTATAAAAAAAGGGCAATGAATGTGTTAATGTAAATTAAACAAATCTTGCATGGTGCAAATGGTTTTGAAATTTATTTCATAAGTTATACTGGACTCTTCTCAGAATCATCTTTCTTGATTGATCGCACCTCAGTTTTATAGCACTTTGCAATGAGGTGGATCTAAGCAAATCTTTTTTAATTAAGATATAATAAATTGTAAAAAAAATAAATTCATTAATTAATCATCATTATTTTTTTATTTTATGTGACATCCTCATTATCAGCAGTATATATTTTTGACTATTCGTTGTAACAGTTGCAGATTTTACGTTGCAGCAGATTTTGTGACCTTCTTTTCCCATTTACTTGAAAAAAAAAATACCTTGTGGATTATATACAGGAAAATATGGTATTAATAAACTAATAAAGGAAAATATTTATGCAAGACTTGAATTTGTAATTTTTTCCAGAATGTGACTATGTAGCTTTAAGATTTTTTCAGTGTCTTTTCTGAAGCTTTATTTTGCATTAAGATTTAATTTCTCTTTTCAGAAAAAAGAAAAGCCAATGAAGTGCCCGAAATTGGAGGTAAGTTAAAGCTATTTTAATACCAGATCTCTATGTAAGAAGTTTTAAACATTTCACTATGGGTGCTTTATTGCATAAAAATTATGAAAATGTGTAAGCGGAAGAAATAGTATTTTTTTTTTGGTTCTTTTGTTATGTAAAGTCTCAGAATTTCAATTATTTCTGTACTCATGTTACCTATGATATAATATTGTAGGAATAGCTTTAAAGTGGTTTGGTTAGGTATCGTAAGCTGCATAAATGTATTGGTATGAAAAAAAATTATAAAATAAATCTAGTATATATAGAATATAAAAAATATAAAAAAAGACTTAAAAGTGAAGCAATTGCAAATCCTCTGTTTTAAATGATCTCTGTAATGACTATTCAAATGATTGGGTAAAAAAAAAAAAAAAAAACACGCTATCTATTTCCCCCCCCATGTAAGAAAATGTTATATACTGTTGAATATTTCCCAATACTTAAAATCTAGTCAAAACCTGAGCACTGAATTAATTAGAACAAATTTGGCTTGGTAACATTTATAAAGTTACAAATAAGTGTTTAACAACAAAAAAGTTCTATATTTTTATAGTTTTTCTGTATTTCAATTGTTGGCCACTATAAAGTGTAATATTAAGAAAATGTAATTTTTTTTTAAAACAGATTCTGGTTTGCTTTTAGCATGATTGATTTGTGATTTCAACTTTTGAATCTAAATTAAGAATTGTTATGTTGTTGTCGTATGCCACCCAGGCTGGCAATATGGGGTGCGCTGCTCCACTTTTCCAACTGAACCATATTTGGTGTGGAGTCCGACTTCCTCAGTACACACATGTCATAGGTACCCATTCATAAGGTAGGCAACCATTCACACACACACACAAAGAAAGGACAAAGACAAAAAAGAGAGAGAAAGTACATCCATGACCGAGCCAGGATTCGAACCTAGGTCCCACCCATCTGTAGTCAGGTACGCTAACCACTAGACAGGTTGGGCTGCAAGAATTGTAATAATTAGGTAATATAGTAGACATTTCTGTTATGTGCAAGGGTGAAACAAATATTTTATGAAACATAATTTGATGGAAATAAAAGTAGATGCTGCAGAAGAGGCTGTATGGGATCCAATTTTATCATTGGTTCTGCTGTTTGAGGAAAGGAATAAAGTTATTCTCTTTGGCAGGATTTGTGACATGTGTATTTTGGATATTAATAATGTCATTTTCTCATACTTACTTCTTAACATTACAAAGCAATGATGTTCTTATGAATCAAAAATTTTAATCAAACCCACATGTACTCCACACAAACATTACATTGATATGTATTGTATTTGACTGTTTTGTATATGATTATTTGATTTACTGTGGGAGCATTCTACCTATGTCTTTTTAAAAGCAATAGGATTTTGAATTTCAAATATTTAATGTAATGTGATAGTTTTTTGCTTTTATTCTGAGTTTTTAATTTTTGCTATGTACACACAAGGATTGGAGCTGTCTTGATTATTTAATAAAAACATCCAGAATTTATTTTAGAAAATTAAAATATTACAGAAACTCCTTACTTTTTTTGAGTAAATTTTTTTCCGATGGAATATATTTTCTCTTTCAAACTGCTTCCTATGTAACAAAAAAGTGAATTCTTTCCCCATTTTTAGTTCCCTTTCAAACCAGAAATAGTTGCCGAAGATATGTCTCCAACTCATTTTTGGCCATTGATCACGAAAGCCTGAGGTTATAAAAATTTAGGTTTTTGTTTACCATAGAATCTGTGGTAAAACAAAAACCTAAATTTTTTACTTTACAGAAAAGGATTCTATTTTTTATGTAGTGCACAATTATTTATAATTTTCAAAATTTTGAAAAATGTTATTCTACATTTATGCATGCGTAAAGATTTGCTTATGGTGCTATTGTGAGAGATTTTCATAACTGTCTAAAAAATGCTTTTTAGCAAGTTAAGAATTTATTTTCTAAAAAAAATTTTTTTTTTAAAAATGCAGGGGAAAACTTAATTTTCTGATATTATTGGTTGGACTAAGACTGAAATGTGTAATAAAGACATAGTGCCGAAGTGTTGGCAGGGTTCATTCTGCAGATTGTTTCATATCCAAAAGTAAATTCTGTGTTTTAAATATGGGTCTTAGAGAAGAGCCTGCTTATGCAGATGTTTCAAAATACAAAAAAGCTTTGTAACACTATTTACTATCAAATTATCAACTTGATCTGTTATCAACGTGTGTGATCTATCTGTTATCTTACCATCAAGTTATCAATGTGTGAAGATGTGATTTGCTTGTGAATGATTATGATAATGACCAAAATGTCTGCAAATATTGTAAAACTGTTTTAATATAAGATACTGGAGATCATATAAAATATCCTTCTCTTTTAAGAATTGTTAAAATATCTGTCTTTATTGAATGTAAATTCCCAACCAGTTTTTTGATTAACAATTCTGTTGTGATAAAGGAGAGCGTCTTTATCCCAATAAACAGTTCAGAGTTTATCATGTTATTTGAAATGTATGGCAATTCTGTTCCCCACTATTCCATATACCAAAGAAATGATTCATAATATTCAGAAATCTCATACAGGATAATCATATGGAAGAATCAAAAGATACAACACAATAGGGAAATAAAATTTGAGGAAGACATAACTACTAATGAAAAAAGTTTTAACATTTCAACCAGTCAGAAAAAAAAATTAAATAACTAAATAAATTATAAATAGAACAACTTTTGATTGATAATCAGTGCACCCCTTAAACTTTTGGATGCTGCTACCATGGAGTATTAAGTTATTGGAATTAAGTGCTAATGTATCAAAAGGAACTTTATTCAATTATATATCAATTTACTGTTATTTAAAACAATTGTGATATTATCAGAAAATGTTCAGTATAATATGATCTGTATCATTTTTCATGTATTAAAAAAACTCATTTATTTACTATTTTTTTAAAAAGTATTTCATTATAGAATTGTTGTATTCATAATACAGAGTTTAATATGTAATGTTGGTTTAATTATTAAAATATGTCCTGACATTTCTTGTGTGAAATTATCTTCCTGAAAAACATTTTTCAGTATTCTTAGCCCTAATGTACAGATAAATTCTTTATTAATATTTAAAGATGTGATATTCTAAGATTTTTTATTGATATTTAAGATTTTAAGTTTGGATTTAAATTAAATTGTAAAATAGGGTTAAAAAAGATAGTTTAAATAAAATATAATTGTTCTGGCACAACCTTTTGAACTAAGTAATTAAACCCATCCAACCAACCATCCTCAGTTCATGTAAATTTATGTTTTCATGAATTATTGTTGAAAGTTTATAATGCTAAGATTTTTATTTCAGCTAAGAGAAGGAAAATGGCTTCTAAGGCTGACTTAAAAAAGAGTAAGTTTGAAATCTTTAATTTTAATCTGTAATTGGAACTAAATTTTGCAGAAAGTTGTCTTGAAAATGTATCCTTTTTAATTTCAGTTAAAATTTGATTACATTTTGATTTGATTTGATCTCCTTCAATTGTAAATTTGATTTTTGCATTATTATTTCTGGATATATTTACTTCTAATTTATTATTTATGGATATAAGAGTTAAAGTAGAAGCTTATTTTTAAAATCTCAAATTAACACTTGTGATTTTACGAACTAATGGATTTTCTAATCCTGGTTTCTTTAAATAATGTGGTTAATCTATTAGTATTTTTGAGAACTTTTTATTAAAATTTTATTTTTCTTTTGGTCACTTATCAATGTATGACTTCAGTTTTTGATTTTTATAAATTTATTCTTGAATTACGGTTTTTATACAAAAATTATAGTCCTTTGAATTGTAGATAATCATTGTGCATTAATATTTTCTACTAGCACACAAAGTTGAAAAGCATGAAACTTTTAAAAAATGTCCACACTTTTGGCCACCACCTTGTGTGTGTGTGTATATTATATGTACACACACACACACACACATATATGTATATATATATATATATATTGTTAATATGTTGGTTTATAAATGATAGATGTTGTGCGATTTTAATATATTTTTGAGGTTTAGTTTTGTAAATTAGACCGTATTAATATTATAAAGAAATGCCTTTTTTTAATAGTTATTTCTATTTTAGATATTCAAAGCATCAAAAGGCCATTAACAGAAACATCTGATAGTAAGTCCTTTTATGTTAGTAATTGAGTTTATAAAATTAAGTTCAGGC
>JAPDSC010051509.1:0-10856 GCA_026290005.1 Latrodectus geometricus | reverse complement strand
TATATATATATAAATAAATAAATATATATATATATATATATATATAAATAAATAAATATATATATATATTATACAATAATACACAACTACCAGCTATATTATTTCAATAAATCTCATTTATTGATGTTAGTTGGCTTAATAATAATTTTTATAAAACATATATATTTGACTTTTTTAAATTCATAATTACTGTGATTAAGATTTTTAGTTTTACATAAATTATTTTATATAAATATAATGAAACAATAGTTTTTTGAATAAAGTTTTTTTATCAACATTTTATCAATAAAATTATAAAAAGATTCAGGATTTTATATAAAATTTTAAATAATAATGAGCACAATAATAATTTTTCTAATAATCTTTTATTAATAACAGAAAATACATTTTAATTAATGTAATAACTATAAGTTCCATCAGTTTATTGCTTTCTATAAATCGAAAAGTATAAAATACCTTATTAATAGAAATTATCAATATTTTCATCATGAGGGAAAATATCGTTATTAAACTATTTAATGTTTTATGATCTAATTACTACTTTGATTTAAATTGTTCAAAATACATGATTAAATGAAGATTAAATTTTGGTTATTTTAGTTTTAATAGCTCTAGAATATTTTTATAAAGTTAATTAATATTTCTTCGAAAGTACTTTTGACAAGATTTATTTACTTTAAACTTAGCTTCTTATCTAAGGCATAATACATTTTGAGACGTATTTTTTTATAAAAGAAGATGCTTTAATTAATTTTTAACGAGAATTTTAATCCTCTTTTATTTTACATCGATTCTCTTGAGAGATATAAGTGCTAAATAATTAAAAATTAAACTATTTTAGTCAGTTCTGTTTAATCCTTTATTTTATTAAGTGAAAAAGCAAACATTTGTTTACTGTTTTTGTATATTGTTATGTAACAAATAATTCACTTGTCATTGACATATTTGTAAATTAATTCACTTTTAATTTTGATGATTACTTAAAAAATAACTTACATTTTTTTTCCAACATTTATTCATTTATTTTAAATTATGTGAAAGCTGATATTTTTAGTATAGTTAAAGAGAAATTTTTTTTTTAAGTACAGAAAGTATCTGGTAATCATAAAGAAGGGTGAAGTCTGAAAATAATTGAAAATGATGTTACATCTTAAGAGAAAAGATATGTTAAGAAATGGAGATAAAATTGACTGAAAATATAGAACATTGAAAATCAATCTGAAGACAAAACAATCTAAATGATGAAGTTGATTAGCAAAAGATATTCTCAATAAAACTAAAATATCGACTCTGTTTTAAAGCTTTAATATAACTGAGATATTTAATCAAGCAATCCGATTTGTATTTAGCAACATAATGTCTTGATTTTATGCATTTTAAGATAATTAGTTAAATCAGTTCAAGTAAAATTTATAAATAAATGAAGTTTGACTTCATTATTTTTCTTGCATTTGTGAATGTTAATGTAAATAATTAATATTATTTATACTCTAATCATTGATTATATTTAGTTATTTAAAATTTCTAATTGATAAGTTTTGTTTACGTACTCTAAGTAATATATGTTTTGCTAAAAGGATCATGTTCTTCAAAAAATGTTAAATTTGATTGATAAAAACATTATTAAATTAGTTTACATTTTTTGATATACAGAGCTAAAACATATTTATTCTAAATACAAAATGATTTTTAAATGCTCATGAACTTTAGATTTGAAGAATTTTATTTGAAATTAATTTACTGTTAGTGAAATGCATATTCTGTATTCATTTTAAATATGATTATTTATGTAGTTTATTGTGACTATAAAATGTACTGCATTTCAAAGTGATATCATTAACTTATTTAAATTCTTAACAAAAATTAAGGAATAAAGAATGATGTACGTTTGCACGAATGTGAGTACAAACATTACTTAATAGACATATATTCAAAATTACATTTCACATAAATATCAGCTGCATCGTAATATGTTCATAAATTTTAATTCCATTTGTAATTTGAATACAATAAGAAACCGAAATGTTCTTTTTAATTTTTTAGCATGGCTGATTGTTTTGATGAATGTAGATTCCAAGCATACATACTTTAAAATTGTGTTTGCTATTTTATATTTATAATTTTTTTTCTTTAACATAAACTCACGTAATTACGTAAAGCCATATTTTATAAAGTTTCATATTAATTTACTATTAATTCCAAAATAAAAACTATTAGCAATATTTATATGAAATTATATGATACTTATATGAAAAATTTTAAACATAAATTAATTACATATGTAGACTGTATATATGATAAACTAATAACGGTTTTAAATTGCTGTATAAAAATTATCAGAATTCTGTAAATATAAATAGAAATTAACAGTTTTCAAATATTTCTCGTCTTTGAAAGTACAAAAGTTTACTGTGAATATTACGTTTCTTGTATTTTTAAACACGTTTTTAAGAATTAGATTATATTTTTATGGGAAACGTATCAAATATAACCTGAAAATGTGCCTACTGTATTTAAAATAGGGAAAAATATTTTCTACACGCATCTTAACGTTTCCCACTGGTGGTGCGTGTTAGTCTCCAACATCTCTCTACCTTCTTGACCTCCGATTTGCGTAGGTTGTTATCCATGACAACCCATCTGCTAGTGACTGAAGCGTAGCAACAACAACCATTATTCATCGAAACAGAAAGAAATGTCAAAAGAAAACGGAAAGATGAAAAATTATTCGATACAAACCATCATGTGCGTAGTTTTAGAATGTCTGGGGCTACGACCTCTCCATAGAAGTCGTGTAAACAGATAAAATTACAAAAACATGGAAACAAATCTATTAATTACGTAAGAAGAAGTAGCAGCTATTTATTCCTGAAAAACTCCAACTGAGGAAAATAATTTAATTGAATTTTTATCATAAGAATTTATTTCCACGAAAAACTTTGTAACGTTTTAAGTTAAATATTTATGGAGATTTTCTTTTAATGTGGTTAATAGCTTATTTTACACAGTTACTTCATGATATTCCTTTAAAGAATTATTTGAAAGTGCTATATGAAATATATACTGTACTTTTACCATTAATATCTGTATAATATGCGAATTTTAAACAAAAACAATTTAAATATTTATATTTAGTAGCGTGAAGTAGGAAGGCTACCAGCTGAAAGTTGTTCTAAAGCTTTTTTTAGTTGCCTACTCAAAGGACTTTTCTAAAATAGTAGGCTTTATTCACCTGTCTCAAGGGATTAAATTAAAAAAAAGAAACTTTTAAACGCGCCTATCCGTACATGGGTGTGCAGATTTACAACATTTATCTACCTTTATTTAGTAGTAACTGGAAATTCAATTCGAAAGGACATGATCCTACTTTTAGGCTAAAATACATCCTAAATATACATATTTGCAAAAGTTCAGTTTTATTAATGCGAATTTATAATCATTCCTGGAATTATTTGGTTGCATTAAAGTTTCTGAGAATTAAACTGCAGCTAAAATAGGTTTCCCACTGAGTTAAAAGTTTATCCTTTAAGGTTTTATAATATATTAATCTAAAACATACTTGACAATTTTGTAGAATCAAATAGTTCCTAATAAGTGCATTGTTTTCTAATTTTTTTACTGATAAACATTCTCTTGTAACATATAAGACTCTACCAATACTTTGATATAATATTAAAAATGTAAAAGTAATATTTTTCTTCTACTGTTGAATAATAACTATTAGATTTTAAGAATGTGATCTCAACAACTCTCTGATACATTAATTACTTAAGATGAATTGATAAAAATAATTTAAGATTATTACTATTAATTAATAAAAATGTGATCTTAACAACCCTCGGATATACTAAATACTTAAAATGAATTGATAAAAATAATCTTTTTAAAAATATCATCTATTTATCTTAACTAGTAAATTAAATAATTTGACTATAAGTAAATAATAATATTTGAAAAAAAGAATAAAGAACTTTAAAAAAGCTATTCATTCGAGTAAATCATAATCTATGAAAATCATAATCTTAGTAAATTACTAACTGCATATAGAATAAAATATTTTTGGAGAAGTTTTAATATCTTTATTAAAATATCATGCTAAGAAAAATGGCTAAGACAATAAAAATCTAAACTTCTTTTGTTAATAATATTTTTATGCAAAATTTTTTTTTTAAAATGTTTCTTATTAAAATCTATTAAAAGATAAAAGGTATATGTCCCAATAAATTAAATGTTTTATAATTCGATGTTAAAGTAAAGAAATTAATCGTGTGGAATAAAGAATTTTTCCGATTCAATTATTAATAATTTCAGAAATGCTTTTTTAATTTGAAGTAGAATAACATCTTTAATTTAAATCACTTTTATTTTAAAATCATCTTTTATTTAAAAGTTCAATGGGGGAAAAAAACGATATACAGTAAAATAAATGATAAGCAATAAAAGAATGGGAGAGTTTGAATTATATCAAACATTTAATTAAGAAATAAATTTATGAGAAAAATAAAAACTCTTTAAATATATGCATTTGAATATGATTTTAAGCTTTTCCTGAAATATTAAAGTTTTTATAAAAAACATTAAGAGAACCAGTTTTTTCCCTAGATTTCTTGACTCTGTTATTTTTCACAGCAGTGTTTAACTTGAGGCTCGTTGAAATATGGCGGAGTAAATGTCTGAACAGTAAACAGCTGGATTTTTAAATAAACTATTAGTGGACATGATCTTAAAGGAGCATGTTTGTTTTTAGTTATAAATACACTTTACATTTAATTAAAATATCTTCGTATATTTATATATAATATCAATTTTTTCTATGTTTAATATGCCTTGTTTGGTTTGTTTTACAACAAGATATATTTATCAGTTTATTTCTTAAAACAATTTAAAATTAATTTATATTGTTAAATTTTATTTAGTAATAATACAAAATATCTCCAAAATTTAAAATTAAAATTTATAAAGATATATAGATATATTTATAAATAGGAAAAGTCATTAAGCATTAAGAAATGAGGTCCATTATTCAAAAATAATGCTTTTAAAATCTGGAATAAAATGGTCAATAGAAACGTTATTATCAACAATTTTTAATTTTATTCATTTGATTTAAGATGCAAACATTTCTAATAGATTGAAATTTGTAAAAATAGGATGAGTACAAGATTTCCATCTCTTGCATTTCTAAATATAATAGATCAGACAATCATGAATAGCAAATATAATAACTCAGAATTAATCTTTACATTCTAAAAAAAAAAACCACTGCACTTAAAACATGTAACATTCTCAACTTTCTTAATAATAAAAGAAAGTTAATAAACATTTTTGCATATTTTATACTTCCTGTTTCTCATAAACTAAAAAGGAATTTTTTTAGATTTCACTTTAAATAAAACTGAAGTCACTGAATTTTCAATACATTTTTATGAAATCTTTTTATTAATGAAACCTTTGGTAATATATTCAATTTCTTTTATAGCATGCTGCTTGTTGACAACATAATTTAACATTTTACTTAATTTAAATTTCGGACAATGGCATTAAGATTCAGACGTTTAATTTATTTTGATGCTTTGTTATAGCAAAAGAAAATGTTTTTTTTAAAAAAATGAATGTCTTATCAGATCACCTTTGTTAGGTGGAGAAAAACAATCATTTCAAAGTATTTTTCAAAATATTTATTCAAAGTCATTTGTATAGTTCCTATTTTTCAGACAATGGAAAATAATTTAACCGTGGTATTTATTATAACTGACATTTAAATAGAGGTTATGTTGTGGTAAATTATAATGATATAAAATAAAAAAACTTTTGTCAGCAAGTGCTACTCCATTTTTTATTTCTAATTAATATTTATTTCGACAATATTTATTTTAGTTTTTATGCCATTTTTCTATAGATAATGGTGTAAAATATATTCAAAACAATTGTTATATATCTATATACTAATTCATTTATCCTTTTATACATATATGATTATATTTTCCCTTTTGGATAATAATTTAATGATAAGCGAAGTAAACATTGAAATTTTGTAAATTTTATGAATTTTAAAAGACTTTCTGAAGAATTTATAATATAAAGTAGATGAAAAATTTAAATTTATAATTATTTTTATGCATAATAAGTACTTATTGGCTAATGTGATGGAATTTTTCGAAATTTGGGCTCATTAGTTTAATATAATAAATACTTTTAATAATCTAATTATTTTAATGATTAAGTCCTTAGATAAATCGAAACCTTAAGATGCAATAAGAAAAAAAGTTTTCATTATTTTACCGAGGGCTATGTATTACTATGTTCTAACATTCAATAAATTGTTTTTTTTATTTTCTAATATGAGTCTAAAAACAAATTATTTAATATATATACCAATGAATTTTATTCTTACACAAAAGTTAAATTAACTGCAACGTATGTATAATCAAGTTGGGTAACTAATTTAAGTCGATTTTAATTGCAAAAATAGGATAAGATTATTTACAAGCGTAATCTTCGAACGTATATAAATTTCAGTGAAATTAACAAAGAATAAATTTTATTTGCCGTTAAAATCTTGAGAATTATAATTAATAAGAATTCTAATTTTGCATTTGGCATTTCAATGTCCCTTAAAACTATTTGAATATTACCATTACAAATGATGCAAAGAATTTACAAAACAAATTCTTAAACGGGGCACATTAAATGGGTAGTGGTCATTTATGCTCTGCAAGTGAAATAATATTCTTTTGGTAACAGGCCAAGTATTAAGGAATCTTCTGCGTGGTTTTTGCTTCTATATTGCAAAGACTCAATCCAGCAACTTCTATATGATTCAAAAAGCTCAGCTATGGTCAAAGTATAGGGAAGTATGCTGGTTTTTACTAGTTCATAATCATTAAAATAAAACAAAGAAGTTACTAAAAATAATTTTAAAAATCACTGAATATTTTCTTTGCCGTATTATTTATTTATTGATTGATTCTTTAAAGCTAATTTAAAAATTTAAATTATAATGTAAAAGCCTAAAGAAAGTTCAATATTTTTGTTATGACTTTGAAATATTACGAGGAAATTTAAGGACAGAATAAAATTATAAAATGGGGCTTTAAATGTAGCATTTATTATATCATTTCTGCGATTGTGTGTAGTTATTTTCAAGTTAGTTGGTTAAGGAATAACTAATACTGCAGACTTCATTATGAAGCAATAAATGACTTTCACATTTCCTTTTTGCGGATGATATTTATTATAAAATCAAATTGCATTGGTTTATAATATAACAAATTATTATATATTTAATTATTATTATTGCATATTTCACTTGATTTACTTGTAAACATTAAACAAGAGGAAAATTGTGTGTGCATTTACATAATTACTATAAGCAAAAATGGGGAAATATGGAAAGCTATATTTTAAAATAAAGATGTATCTTTGATAGGAATCAAAGTATTTTCAAAGTTTATTTAAAATTCTATCAACGTATTTTCCTAAAAGCCAGAAGCTCTTAAAGGTGACGAGAATATGTGATTTTTGTAAAAATGGGAATGCATCGTGAACAAAATATACATCTGATCAATTCAAGTGTTACTCTAAAATTGCATGTTAATAAAGCTAAAAAGTTTCGACTTTAAAATTCATTTTTTGAAATTAAATGTATCCAAAGAAATGAAGAAATAGTACGCGTAATGGAATATAAGCTTTAGCTTTAAAAACTATTTTTAGTATTTAAAATCATTTTAACCTAAGCTAAAATTATTTTTTTACAAAAAGGGTCAGAAATAGGATCGATAATTTGAATATAATGCCAATCATAATATCAAAATTATTTTAATATTATTTATTTACATTTAAAATAACCATAGTTCACATATTACTTTATTGTCTTTTCTCAATTATAACGCAAAAAAGTTTATTATAGTAACTAATACAAGAGAAAAATGTGCCCTGTAATGTAAACTTTATTAAATTATTAAATTTATTATTAAAGTAATTATAAGGTATATAGTTGCCTTGAAGTTGTTTTTTACCTCAAATCATATATTTTTGTTATTAAAATCTTAAACCAATAGTGACTAACATGAAACAAGGTAGTATTTGTAATAATAATATTAGTTTGGGGAAAAAGAAATCCATTATTTTTACGTGAACTTTATGTAACTTCTTTTGTATTCGCTTTGTAAAAAGGTTTAAAACAGCTTTCATGTAGATTTTTAGGTCTTGCGCGTTACGACTGCTGATATGCGGTTAACTTCGATCATTTTTGATATTTTATAGATATTTTCGACGATGATGTATCCACATGCGAGGTGCATCTCTAACATCAAAATACCCGAACGGGATCGACGAAACAAAAATTGTACGTAACTGTTTGTTACAGTATTATATAGGACGATAAACACCTTTTGCAATTTCAGCCACCTGGTTAGCCTTTTCGGCATTATAAAAGAAAAACGAAACTGTATCGAATTTTCTGTTTGTTGTCTTCCATTTTTTTTGTAACTGAATTAATCAAACAAAAAACCGCAAGAGGATATTTTAGTGTCAAATTACACCTTTCCAATGAGCATAAATCTGAAATTATTTGATTTATACCTCACGAGATAGCGATCACTACAGACATCTACCGAAAAAATAATGGATTACTTTTTCCCCAAACTAATATTTCTGTTATGCTATTTTATGCATTTCTAATTATTTAATTTTTATTTTCAGAAATGGTTAACTTAACTAAATTTGGATTTAATAATTTTGAATAATTTAATTTTTGAAATTTTTTATAATCAAAGTTTTTATATTTTATTTAAAATTTAATATATTACAATGTGAATTATAAACTATTCTGTACCATTCTAGATATATTACGTACTGAAGAATAAATTATTTTAGGTAAAGTAACATGAAATCTATTTTTAAGAAAAAAAGATATTCTATATTTATACTCTGTCAATAGAATAAAAAGTAGAAATTGATGTTAAGCATTTTAAATTTTTTTACTTAAATTTTTAATAGTTTGGTTTTTTATAAATATTGAAGTGCGTTTATAATAATAAAGTGTGCATACGATAAATATTAAATTTATATATTTAATAACTAATTCAAAAGTAATCCACACATAAATTCGATCATTAAAAAGAACTACAGAAAGCAATGTTAAATATTTTTATATTAGTTTTTTATTCCATTTAAAATAAATTAATTTTTTAAAAATGCAATTTCTATTTGTTGTTAATCAATATGGAATTTAATTTTACTACTTATCGTTAGTAATTATATTTTTGCTATGAAGGTTTAAACTTTATAATTAAAACAAATGAAGAAAAATTGAAAAAAATAGATAAAGCAAAGTAAAAAAAAAATTATACGAGGGAAAAAATTTAAAATATGCTTATAATAACTAAATAATAAATATACATTGAGTTCTTAAATCAATAATTATATGCTCATAAAATGATAATTAAAAAATTAATTATTTTTCGTTTTAATAAGCATATCTTTGTAATAAAACTAAGTTAAAATTTTAAATTAAAAAACATGAATTGAATACAGTTCAGAAAAATAATAATCGTAGAATAAAGTAGTGCTTGAGAAAAGTAGTAATGCTAAAGATAAAAGTTAATAATTATAAAAATGATTTGAAATATGAATGCATAGTTGATAAATAAATAATTTGCTTAGTGACATATAAATAAAAAAATTACATTTTTTAAATTAAAAAATTACATATAAAAAACTACATTTTTTTATTTTTAAATCGTTCTTCATTTTTTTTTATTAGAATGTATTTATTATGAAAGCTACTCAATATCGTAATTATATTAAGTAATTTTTCAAAATACTTTAAAAAAAATATTTCATGTATATTTTAATTTAAGATATTTAAAATAATCATAATCAATTGTATATGACTTTATCAATTCATTTATGAAATTTTTTGAGAAAATGTGGACTATATTTTAAGGGCGAAAACCTTAATTTATGTGAAAAATAAAAGAAATGTTGTAATTAATCATCATATTTAAATATTGATGTTTGCAATATGAACACAGTTTTTTTTGTGATGATTCTTGATTAACAAATATAATTGTTTTTATTGTTATAGTTTATTAAAAATATCTATCACATGAAGTGTGTTAGAAGGAGTATTTAAAACACACATAAAATGAAATATCATAGCGTCTATTAAAAAAAATTGACGTGAGTAATTAAAAATTTACATATACAGTTATGTAAATTTTTAAATAATCAATTTCTTTTAAAATATAAAGAAAAAAATAGTATGAAGTTATTTAAGTCCAAGTTTTTGATGTCTTAAATTTTATTTTAATAATTCATAAAAGTAAACTATTTTCCATGTAATATATATTATTCACAACTAGGAATTTAAAATGAACAGTTTGAATGGCAAAGTGAGTTGCTCTTAATGAGACAATTTGCTGAACACACTTATAGTCTAAATTACTTTTTATTTTTTTTTGGCTAGAAATAATGAGCTTTACAGGAGCTAAAATGAGGCAATAACATCTATATCTAAAAGTTCATAACTTTTAAGGAGGTCATCTAGACTTTTCCTACTAAACGCTTAAATTTTTCATTTTACTTTGCCTGAAAATAATAAAATCCGCGTATTTATATTTTTTCAGGAAATTTTATTACAATAAGAAATACAATTTAATAAAAATCTATATTCATTTTAACAAAACCAAAAAAAAATATTTTTGTTATATATAAGAAATGTGTTTTCTAATTTTTATAGAGATTAATAAAATAGAGCTTGTTTTGATTACAATAAACGCTAAAATTTTGAAAAAATAATGTTATGAGAATTTAATGAAATTAAATTTAATATTTTATTTCTTGATCAAGAA
>JAPDSC010051477.1:0-10495 GCA_026290005.1 Latrodectus geometricus | reverse complement strand
GTATGTTTTCAAACTGACAACAGTATAAATTAATGATTTTATTACATGGTTGTAAGGTCTAACAATTCAATCAAAACAACATTTTATGGACAAATGATACAAGTTGCCAGCTATATATTTGTATTAAATTTTAGACTAATTATTTAAAAATTTAAAATAATTTACTAGTCACAAATATTAGCACATATTAAGTCTAAATACTAAAAATGAGAAGAAATAAAATTATTTTATTTATAACATGTTTTAGTGCCTTGTTTTCAAACTAAAAAAACTTTTAATCTTTTTAATATATTTTTTAAATTCATTTTAAAATATATAAAATTAATGAAAAATAATTCAAATATGCAATTTTATTTTGATATTTCATCTATTTATGCAATTCCAAATTATTGTAAATTAACTGCATAAAAATTGAAAAATATTATTATATTAACAAGTTTTATTACAGGAAAAAATTAAATTTATAATTCATTTACAAACAAGAATATAATCATTTTTAATCTTAGTATAAAATTATTTAATAACATAATATCTTAACATAAAATTTAAATATAATTATGGACTAGTGTGGGAAAACTAAAAATTTTTCAATATATTTTCAAATATAATACTGAAAAAAAATGTGCATAAATACATAAATTAATAATATATATATATATATATATATATATATATATATATATATATATATATGGTATAGTCTAACTGCATAAAATCTAACAAGAATAGTAGTGTCTGTATAAAATTGGGAATTCTTTAAAACAATATCAAAGAGTAGTAGAAATATATAAAAGAATTTTTTACAGAACCAAAAATTTAAAATTAATTCAAAAATCAAGATTTCAATATGAAACAACATTAACACAATTATTTTCATACTGCAAGAAAAGGAAACTTGCAAAGCATAAAATCACAATCACATTTTTCAATATTTTCAGAAACCGCAAATAACTGATCTTGCACACTGTAAATGTCTTATTTGTTGACAATTGAAACATATTTTATGGACCTTTTGATAAAAAGAGGAAATAAGTTTTGAGTGAAGGTATTTTATTTAATAATCTGATGAAACCACTCTTATGAGAAAAAAAGACTTAAAAAAAAAAAAAAAAAAAAAAAAAAAAAAAAAAAAAAAAAAAAAGAGGTTTTTTTTACATGAAAGCAAATACAGTAATATCATTAATTTAAACTATTTCACAAAATCTTTATATTTTAAAATAACTGAAATTGTTTACTTTGTTCCTTCAAATTTGAATAATTCAAGCTTTGCGTCATTGAAAATTAAAATAGCTTAGTTAAGAAATTCTCAATAATTTTTAATAAAATAGCTATTTGGAAATGTATTATAATTTTCAATAATATACTTTAATTTTCAGAAACTTGTGGTATTTTTAATAAGTACAATAGCATTTTCTTTATACTTTATGCAATTTCTCAGTAAAATGTTTTTCTTTTTTAAAATTAATTTATCATTTGGAATCAATGATAAAATATTGTTAATTAGAATAATTTATTATTAAAGTAGAATATTATAGTTAAATATATAAAATTTTAATAAATGATATATTGCATAACTATTAAGTAAACAACCTATCTTATTGGTACATAAAAGTGTGAAGTAAAAAAAAATTATAACAAATGTTTTCAAACTATCAAATTTAATCTTTAAATTTACTGGTGTAACTGAACAAGTATTTAAATTACAATAAAAAAAAGACCCTATTAAGTATGCTTAGCAATTTCTTAAATTACTATTTACTCATCCACCATGGGATAATATTATCCAAACAAAATTTGTATAAAAGCATCTTTTCAATTTTAATTCACTTCCTACATGATTTCGTCCATTCACTTAGCAGAAATTAAAGCATTAACAATTGTTCTCAGCTAAAAACCACAAATCTATTGCACAAATTTTCATATCAACTTTGCTACACGTAAAATAAAACATTATTTACAACTTTATTTTTTTTCTCATTATATTAATATAGAACATTTCTTTACCTTAGATAAAATAAGATTTCCCATCTATCTCACACAGTCAACATAATTCATATGAATATCTCTAGTTGTAAACACAGGAAAATCTTGTTTAAAAGTATTAAACGGCCTACATAACAAAAATATAAAATTATTATTCCAAACAAAAAATAATTGAAGTACACAATACTCTTTCTAAGGAAAAAATAAATCTAATTTTATAAACTACACAAAATTAATAAAAATAATAATTCAGATATTTATTTAAACACAAATTTACATTGTCAAAAGATAACCTTTTTCTCTTTATAATAACTTATGTTACCTATTTGTCTTGGAAGGATTGTATTCATAAGATTCTTTAATTGCTGTTTGAACTTTGGCATCATTTATATCTCATATTTTTAAAGAATGATCCATACCACAAGACACTATTTTCTGACCAAGAAGATCAAAATCCTGAAAATATTTAAACATGTTTGCATATAAATAAAATAAGTTTAATAATATGATTAATAAACACAAAATTATTTTAACTACATTTATTAATAAAATATTTAAAAATATTTTTCATGATACACCATATTTTCTTCTATATATTTATGGATTATGTGTTAAAATTTTCAAATTTCACTGTGCAAAATTGTTGACTGACTGTTTTAACTATTATACAAATACAATCAGTTAAGTGTGTGTTGAAATAACACTTACAAGATTTTAAAAACAAAATTAAATTCATTCAATGACAATTTATAAAGATAAATAGACAATATTATAGTTTAATTAAAGTTGATATACATAATAGCAATTTAACTTTATTATACAGTCTCAAAATACAATATCCATTGATGGAAATCAACAAGTATTATGAAACTAAATTTTTGAAGAATAAAACTAAGCTCAAAACAATTTATTGTAAACAGGCTCTGAAAAATTACCTGTAATAAATCCTAACAACTCCCATGTTTGCAACATGCTACTTTGTTTTTCACCTATGACATGTTTGTCTGCATTTTTTTTATTTCTGTTCTCTAGAGCATTTAGTTTAAAATCTGTTTAATTTATAACCTTTCACTTTCACACGATGATATGCAAACTTGAATATTTTGGAAAAAAAACAGCTCAAGTCAAATTGAAATGTAAAATGACAATAGCAATGGTAATATCCTTCCGAGAAACCAAATTCATTTTTGAATGTTATTGAATAAAATAAATTATAGCTAAAATAAATGACCTGAGGCTTGGTGCCATCTATTATTTATTTCATAAAACATAAATTGAATTTTTTCAAAATTTTAAGCTTTTTTAACAGATTATCGGTGACAATGTATATAATGCGCACAACAAAAGAAAACTTTTCAACATTTAATATGGGGATTATATGCAAGAAAATATAGTAATATACAATCATCATAATAAGTATAATGTTCAATAAACAAGATGTAGGACAAATGACTGTGACTAATAGTGTTAATATTTCAACATTTGTTAATTACTTTAAAAAAATTAACAAACAAAAAAATATTACATTATAAAATCAATTAACTTTATGATAAGCATCATTAAGTACAATATTTTTTATTTTTAATTAAAATATGAATAGAAAGCCAAAAAGGTATACATATATTTTTTACTTAAATAATTATTTTTTAATAAACATTTTTAAATACTCTAAAATTTGTGCAAATGGCAGTTTCATATAAGATATTGTTCCTTTTTAATTTGATTTCTAAATAAAATGGTATTATTCCATTTTTCATGTATAAATCAATGCAATGACCATTAAAATCATGATAACTTGTTTACTATTAAAGCTCCCGAATTAAATAATATAAATAAAATACACAGTATCCTCAATCTAAGCATATCTTTATCTAATTTTGTAGTTCTAACTACATAATCCTTTTAACCATTATTCAAAGTACAATGTATCTGTTTTAACAATAACAACTAGAAAAGTATATGAGCAACACAAGAATTATGTCTAGTACAATTTATGGAAAATATAATTCCTAAAATATTATATAATGTATAGATTATATAATACATATATATATGTTATATAATGTATAGATTATATAATGATTATATAACGTATAGATTATATAATACAGAAAGAAAATTTAGCATTACATTATGCATATTATATATTATTTGTAATCATACATTATATAATACATAATTTTACACATAATACTTTAAAAAATTGATACATTATATAACACATAAGGTAGCGTAGTGGTGGCATTTTGTGCTTCCAATGCACAGGTCTGAGTTTCTATGCTCATGCTGGGAAAGGTCAACTCAGCCTTTCATCTTTTCAAGGTTGATAAAACTGAGTAAGAAGCATGCTTGAGAACAAAGCACTGGGGATTTTCCTTTAAGCTGACCACTCAATTGGGACATATACTTTGTATTCCAGAGCCTGGGTAAAGAAAACAGATATGAGCATATAGGTCTCGGCCCCACGATGGACTACCGTGCCACAGAATTTATAAAATATTTCCTTCATTTATAATTTTATGTATGTATTAAAGCTACGATATATAAATTAGAATAAAAATTTTAGACAGAAAATTATGTTTTACTAAAATTATATAATACAAAAAGTTCTAAAAATATTTAAATAAAGATTTTGTAAAGGACTCAAATGATTATATCAATTTTTAAGTTAAATGCTTCTTGCCAGAATGAATTCTAACATAATAATTCATTCATCTAAATTTTGTGATTTTAAAATGTAGCTTCATGGTTTGGCTTATTTGGGGTCAACCATCAGGATTACACCAGACCTGGACACAAAGTTTTAAATGGAGGTAAAATTAAATATTACAGTCAGAGTAGCAACATTTAGTCATTATTTTCCTAACTAGCTGAAAAGGATATAGGTATTGGAGTTTGGTTAGCAACCCTAATATGTGTACCAATTGGCTCTTTGTAATGGATAGCAACAATATAAGAAATCATGATAAAGATGATGGCAATTTTAAATCATTAACCATAAATATATATTTTTTAATTTATTTCATTTCCATGAAAATTCAATATTTAATAATCAGTACAAATTATTACCTGTTACAGGTTTTTCAAATTCTTCAAAAAATAAATGCTTTATGTCTCGAATAATGACATTTTTTGGTAAAATTATATTTAAGGATGGCCCCTCCTCTTTCAAACTTGGTGATTTTTGTTTGGCTATCGATTTTATTGGCACGGAACAATCAATTGTTATATTGCAATCATAATAACAAATTTCGCGCTGTCGCCAGGGCCCTGCCAGATATATCTAACTTTCGCTCTTAACAGCAGAAGATTCTCATTTCTCGGGTACTTCTTTACATGCTTCTGCCAACTTTTAAATTTAAATCCTTTCCTCCTTTCGGGGCTTTATTATATAATTTTTTACCATCGCTCTAGTGATTTAAATTAGGTATTTAGTTTCTCACGGGGGGGGATGAATGTTATTGTGTTTTTCAGTAGAAAGTGCTAGTTTCAATTCTTAAAGAAATATCTTTTTTATTTGAAAGGTAATAATTTTCTGTGACTTCTTTAGAGAAATTTCAGTTATGCCGAAAAGAAGCTGCAAGATATAAAGATTACATGAAATAAAGTTTTAAAATTGCAGAAATTTTTCATTTCAATAGATTCGCTTGATTTTCATTGTTAAATTCATTGGTTAAAAAAGGATAAGTTTTTATATAATTTTCAATGCTTCATTTAAAAAATGTCAACATAGCAAGGAAAAAAATAGATTATTAAATTAAAACAAAATAATAATGGGCAAACACTTATTAACTGTCTTATTGGATTTGTTTTTGATATATTCAATGAACTATGCAGTTAGAAAAAAAAAACTTAAATAAAAGTCCAAAGTTTTTAGCTTTGATCTATTCATTTTTGAAATATTAATAATAGTGAACAAATGGATTTTATTTTTTAAATGAACATGAATACAAGTGTAAAAGCAGCAGCAAACTGCAGTAAACTAAGATTGGTTTTAATCATTTGTCTCATGTGTATTTAAGTAAATTATTAACGAGAATTAAGCTTGTCGCTTCAAAATTTTCTTCCCAAAATAGTTTTGTAGAACATATTTTTTATAATGTGTTTGCTAATTATGATAATAGGAACTTAAAAATATATATCTGTAAGCAGTTTAAGAGTTGTATATAATTATTTTAATAATTATATATTCAGAAACATTGTAAATTTAATAAATACAATGATTCAGATGTGAGATTCATTTGATTCCAAAATTAAGATAATTAAATCAAAAACAGCGTGTAGAATTAGACAAATACTCTGTAACTTTAATAGCGCGTCAGACCGCCTCCTACTATAAAACCGCCTCCTGAAATAAAATATATCTTGGTTTTTGATTACACAGTGAATTAGGTTATTAGCAGCTTGTAACTTTTTCTGCTAAAATATTTAAGGTTATTATGAGGTTGACTTTATGTTACTCATAATATACTTGTTATACGTATAATTGTTACTCCTAATGAGATTAGATTATTTGACTCATAAATACAGCCTATTTATTAAGAAGAATAAATTTAAATTAGACACCAAGCACAATCACTTCATGAGAATTACATTTGTTAATGGAATAAAAATATTATAATTTACTTAATTGATATAGAATATATAATCAATAAGAATAAAAAGCAATCAATGTAGTATAATGTACAAATCAAATCAAATTATATAGAATATAATTATGAATAAAATTATGTAATCAATATGTAAAAAATAACATTAAATAAATACAAAATAAAAGAAAACTATTTTATTTAAAAAAAGAACTCATATTCAGTTCCTGAGCAGCATTTATTGCAGCCTTTTTAAATAATCTACTCAGTGATATACACAAAGGAATGAGATGAGCATTTTAAAATTTTCAATAAAATTTTTCAGTTAAAAATGACAGCATATTTTTTAAACAATCCATATCTATTTTTATGTTAAAATCACTTCAGGTACGAAACAGTGTACATAAACATGCATTATACTTTTTTTCAATGTAAATAAATATTTACTATGAGAATGATCAAAAAGTACTATTAGAAATCAAGTAGTAATTTTGTAAATAAATTATAAATGCTAAAATACTTAATATTCTTAAAAATGCATTTCAATCAACAAAATCTAATGAAATGATATGCAATGACTACAAAGATGACATCCAAATAGAAATTCAATATCAAATTCAATTTAAAAAAATCGATAACAGATTTTTTGAGTTATACAAACAAAACGATATTAATTTTATCAAAACATTTTTGTCCCTTATTTGAACTGAAATGAATGAATAAAAATAAAATATTTCATGAATGTAATAAAAACAAAAATGTATACGAGAAAAAAGCAAGCTGAAACTATATTGTTAAAACTACCATTCCATTAAATCTTGATGGAATCCTTTTTATCATCAATTTTAGGTTAGAAGTTTACGCATGATAAAATTAGTATTTTTTTATACAGTTAAAATATTCAATTAAAAGGAATGTACTGAAATAAGTAAATATTTTTTGAATATCCTAATCTTTTCAGCATAAAATAAGAGACCAATCATGATGTAAAAGAAAGTGACAATCGTATGTATGCATGTCTGTTATTAGTCTCAAACAATCAAATATGTGTATGTGTGAAAAAGAATTCAAATATTTTATATTTTAATTTATAGGTGCTTTTCTTGTCTCGACAAATTATAGTGAAGAGGCAGCAAATTATAGACATTTAAAGTTGGATGTTAAAAATGTAAATAAATCAAATATGTTATCTAAATTTCAAAAATACATGCATTTTCTTTAAAAAAAATTAAGAATAAACTGTTCTATTGCCTAGTTAATATTTTCAAGTAGAATGTTTGTACACTTGGGCAACTATTTTTCCAAATGAATATTGAATTTTTCACAAATAATGCATGAGTTTGTGCTTTTTATAATATTTTTTAATATTTAACAGCCAGATGTGTGGAATAAAGTTAATAAATTCAGAATCAATTAATAGTTAACATTTAACTAAATATTTTTAACAAAACTTGATACAATTTTTGATATTTTATTGTTATGAATAGAGCAATTCATTATAAGATTGAAATACTAACAAATTAAGAATTTTTTTTTCCTTCATGAGAGCCATAAGTAGAGAAATGATTTTAAGTGTATAATTCACATCTTAGTTTCTTGCAGAAAGCTAACTTTAATTGGAATTTACATAATAGAAAAATATCATTTATTGAGTGAAATAAAAAGTGTAAAATACACTACTGGCCATTAAAATTGCTACACCAAGAAGGCGACATGGTACAGACGTGAAATTTATATGAAAGGAAGAAGGTGCTATGATATGCAAGTGATAAGCTTTTCAGCTTATTCAGACAAAGAAGGCGCCAGTAGCGACACCTACATTGTGTTTAAATGAGGAAATTGTTCAGCCGGTTCCTCATTCACAAATTGCATTTGAACGTTGTTGCTTGGTGAAAAGATGTTGTGATGCCTCGTGTAAGAAGGAGAAATGCGTACCAGCACGTTTCTGACTTTGATAAAGAGTGAATTATAGTGTACAGGGATTGCGGTTTATCTTATTGCAGTATTGCTGCTCGCGTCGGTCGAGATCCAATGACTGTTAGCAGAATATGGAATCAATGGGTTCAGGGCGGTAATACAGAACGCCATGCCGGATCTCAACGGCCACCTATCACTAGCAGCCGAAAAACAGGCATATTATCCGCATGACCGTAATGGATCGTGCAACCACGTCACGAGCGGTGAGTCAAGAAACGGGGTCGTTTGGAAGACAACAAATGTCTGCACGAACAGTTCGACGACGTTTGCAGCAGCATGGACTCTCAGCTCGGAGACCATGGCTGCGGCTTTCCTTGACACTGCGTCATAGGCAAGAGCACCTTCAAAGGTGTGATCAACGACGAACCTGGGCGCACGAATGGTGAGACGTCATCTTTTCAGATGAATCTAGGTTCTGTGTACAGCATCATAATGGTCGCATCTGTGTTTTGCGGGGTCGTGGTGAACGCACACTTGCAGCTTGCATTCGTCATTGTCATACTGGCCCATCACCTGGCGTGATGGTATGGGGTGCCATTGGATAAACGTCTCGGTCACCTCTTGTTCTGTTGTTACATTTCTGGTGTGTTACGACCCGTGGCTCTACCCTTTATTCGAGCCTTGCGAACCCTACGTTTCAGCAGGATAATGCCCGACCGCATGTTACCTGTATTGTACGGACCTTCTTTGATAGGGAACATGTTAGGCTGTTGCCCTGGCCAGCACGTTCTCCAGATCTTTCACCAATAGGAAACATTTGGTCTATGGTTGCCGAGCGACTGGCTCGTCACCAAACGCCAGTCACTACGGTTGATGAACAGTGGCATCGTGTTGAAGTTGCATGGGCATATGCACCTGTACATGCAATCCAATCTGTGTTTGACTCAATGCCCAGGCGTATAACTGCTGTTATCACTGCCAGAGGTGATTGTTCTGGGTACTGATTTCTCAGGATCTATCCAGCCAAATATTTTGAAAATTTAATCCCTTGTTATTTCTAATATATTTTATTTGTCCAATAAAAATCACTTTGTTATCTGCATTTCTTCCAGGTGTAGCAATTTTAATGGCCAGTAGTGTATAAAAATGTCATTACATATTTATGCACAAAAATTGACAGCTTGCATCAATGAGTGTTAAAAAATGTGGAAATGATTTCCTTTTAATATTAAATAAATTACTGCATTGCTAATTTGATTGTTTTAAACATGACATACACAATATATGCTAAATAACTCATGCATACCCAATAGGTAGGTTTTAAATATTTACTTTACTTCTCTTTCTTTTCTGCCTGTTAATTTCAACTTAATCTGTTTTCCATCATATAGCAGTAATTTTTAAATTTTGCTGAAAATATTAACAAATTTGAATACTAATCGATTAAGCACTCGTAATCAATCATCGAAGCGATTGCTAAGCAGTTTCCACCAGAAATAAACTTTGAAGTTTAAATAAGTCTTGTCATTATTTAGTTTATAATATTATGTAGTTTATATTATTTATATTGTTAATTATTAAGTTTATAATATTTAAATAAGATGTTTGTAATATTTTTTAGTAGTTTATAAAAATGTAAACCTTTTTAAACAGCAAAGACTGCCAAAAAATTTGCTGCAATAATTGCGATCGTTTTCTTTTCCGTTACGATGATTATCGTGATTATCCCGGTTTGATGATTCTATTTCAATTATAACCAAATTTGTCAAATGTGTTTTTTTTCCATTATGGAATTCAAAATAATAAATTTTAAGCATGGCAATTATTTTACTTATACAAGATACAACGCTACAGCTTTCAATGAAAAAATTGTACATTTATTGCAATAATTTAAAATATTTTCTTCGTAATTCAAAATATGATTCCTTGTTGTCAAAATGAGTTACATATATAGTAGACAAATCTACATAGGTCCTATGTAGGCTTCTTTGATTAGACCAATATTG
>JAPDSC010051466.1:0-12907 GCA_026290005.1 Latrodectus geometricus | reverse complement strand
CATGTGTTTCATTTTAAGATGTTAATTTATTATACAATATTTTAACTATCATTATTTTCGGGTTTTTAATGAATTCATTGTAAAAATAATTGTATACTTTCATGCACTTTTAAATTTATATTCAGGGTGATTCTAAGCATGTGTTTCATTTTAAGGTGTTAATTTATTATAAAATATTTTAACTATCATTATTTTCAGTTTTTCAAAGAATTAATCGTAAAAATGTTTACTGTCATGCACTTCTAAATTTATACACAGGGTGATTCTAAATTGTTTTTAAAAACTAAGAGGGGTGGTTGTGCTTATTCAGAAGAAAAAAATTATCATAGAAGCAGAGGGTAGCATTCCATTCTGACGGACCTCGATGATCGAGACAGATTAAGCGCGCTTTCTTCCGCTGCTTACCAGATCCCAACTTCCAGAATATTTTCTTCTGAGGGAATATGAAATATTTACAGTGCTGTGGACTGAGTTGATTATCATTTACAAGAAAGCGAATTAATGATGTGGCTAAAAGACAGAAAAGTTACCTCGATCAAAATCAATGAGTCATTCCTTTCACTTCATTTGATTTGCAAAGCAAACTTTTTAAACTCAATTAAGAGTTTTGAACAATAAAACAGTAAATTATGAGTAATTTATGGAATAGTTTATTTTTTTTTGCCAGAAAATTAGCTGTTTCATTTGTCTCGAAGCTACAAAGAATCTTCTATAAGACATATGAATCTGTCAAATTGTTGTGAAATGTTTCTCTGTACTCGTAAATTCATTTCAAGATACAAATTTATTGTTAGAGATCGGTTACTGATAAGATATCTGCCAAACAAGATAAAAAATCAAGGTAAATGGAGGTTATCAACAAATCAAGGTTATAGTTATAGAGGGAAAGATTCGACAGTTTCCCAAGCTTTAGAGCCTTTAAAGGTTGAGTGGTTTATATTGATATTTATTTTCGTTTGAAATATCAATGCGTTCGTCAATCTTTTTAAATAATCCCCAAAAAATATCTTTAGGTTCAATTTCTAAAGATTTACCATCAAATTTCTGAAACTCTGTTTAAGGTAATTTAAAATTTCTGTTCTTAGCAACAGTTTCACCGACCAACGAAAATCCTTCCCATTGTCTATAATCATTCTAATTTCGTTTTATAATGCAAGAATTTTTCTTCTTAAATGTTAACACTTTTGATTTCACTATTTAAATTTTCTTTGATTGATTCATAATTTTTCATAATTAATTTAAGTAACTTATTATCTATATACCTTTAATTTTCGTATATTTTTCAGAAAAATGACTCATATGACTAGCAAACAAATCAGTATCCTCTGTTTGTGTTTTCAAAAATGTTTCTATTTTCTCAATAAATTTAGTAAAAGTGATAAATCCTCTTATTTTATTCAGTGTTCCCAATTTAACTACCAAGAAAATTATTTAACATGTGTTTTAGTTTTAGCCCTTCTTTGCATGATTTTTTCTTTATTGTTGAAGTAAATCAAGTTAATATAATTCATGTTCAAAATTAAAGGAAAAATGGTTAAAAAAAATCTTAGTATATATTTATAGTATAAATTTAGCAAAATACAATATGCTAAAAATTTCCATCATTATCCAAAGTTAGATCATTAGCTTAGTACTAAATAGAAATAAAAGAGAAAAATAACAGAAACACGTGTTACAAACCTTTCTTCCACTCATTTTCAATTTTTTAGCAATAAAACTCTAATATAATAAAACAAAATTATAAACGAAGTCATACGTTTATTGCAACTACAACAAACAGCGGAATGAGACAACTTTAAGCTCGTTTCACTGATAATGACACTTGTTTATTTTTGACAGCTATGTTTCTTTTTATGCAATGGACATTAAAAAAGTATCCAAACACGATCAACTTAAAGTGAACTTGTTCTTTTATATAATTTTTGGGCATTATAGGTTATGTTGGAAATTTCCACCACTATGTAAAGAAGTGTTTAAAGCATTATCTTAAAACAATTTCCTTATTTTATTATCATTGCATGACAACTCAAAGTCTATCTCCTTCCTTATAATATTTCTATTTAATACTAATAATATACTCAAGAATAAAATATGCATTGTGAAAATATCCTATTTACATTCAAGAACCCCTTGAATACAAATATATTTCTTTCAATGTCGCTTTATAAAATGTACGAAATAAAATTCTTAGTCACTCTCTATTTCTATAATCTTCACCTCTTCTCACAATAAATATCCTAAAATATTCAGTTCATTTCAAATATACAATACATTCATTGAGCCATTCAATTACTTAAGAAATAAATGTTCAATACATCATCACATTAAAGTCTTATTTTCTTTTTGTTTCGGATTTATTAGTATCCATACAAAAATAAAATAAGATTGACCATAATTCAAGTCTTCTTTTCCAGATCGGGTGTCATAAATATCAATAAAACCATCAACAACAATTATTTATTAATGACATTGGTTATAAAATTTTATTGAGTTACGTCATCATTGTGAATGTTATTCCTTTACTGGTTGTAAAATGATGTCATATTTTTTATCGATTAATCTTGAATATCATTTAAGGAAATTCAGCATAAGAATCATATGTAAATATATATGTATAATCATATGTAATAATGTATAAGTACAAATCATATGTAAAAAAAAAAATATATATATATATATATATATATATATACCATCTCATGCGGGTGGAAATATGATTTAGGTCATAGATGGCAGCACCACCTGGGTCTTCGAATTTAGGGATAGGAAGACAGGGAAGACTTAAGGGCTGCCTCTTACCCCCCCCCCTCCCCCAGAGGGGGGTAAATCTTGGAATGGGAACATGCAGGACATTGCGACTACGTCATATTTTGCGTTCCCCAGCCGACATTAGTGTATAGGACGGTTTTTAATCGGCGGGGAATCGAACCCACAACATTGTGATTGCGAGACTGACGCCCTGATCAACTAGAATACCAAGCGAGTGGTCAATATGCATCTTGTAATGGGTATAAGATTTTATATATATATAAAATCTTATACCCATTACAAGATGCTTATTCTATCATTTAGTACTGAGAATAAAATATTAACGATAATATTTTTATATGTGATCCTTATTTATCCATTGACACATTGCAGCTTCCTCCCAGAGAAGAAGCAACTTTGGGAAGATGCTCATACATCACTGACACGTGCTTTTTTCTCCATCACTTGATGGATACGGATGAGTCCCTTGTCATTCGAAGAATGGATGGAGATTAAAGTGGGAGAAATTGCTATTTCATTGCACGAGAGTTTTGAGTCCAGCTTAAAGTGCTCTCTGAGAGTACCCATCATCCTTATCAATTAGAAGTTTTGCTCAACTTATGAAAATTAAGGAAATATCTCGAGATGTTTTGATTTGTTAAACTAATTTATAAGATTCATCAAAAATAAAGAAATGAAGAAATAGTTTAAAATTAATATTTTTAAAATATAAGGCTTAAAATTTGTATTTAAAATAAAATATTTCTTTCTGTAACTCAGTCGATAATTTATTAAATAATCATATTTCTTCCCAGCAAAAGTAGTTATTAATAATTTCATTTTGAGTTGTTTGTATATATAAACCTGATCCAATTGATTTTTGTTCTTGTCGGGTATATGCCGATTTACACTATGTTTTTAATTTATAATACTACATCAATTTCCTTAAATTTAAATATTGAAGAAGTTATCGATATCTATTTCTTAGTTAATAACCTAAGAACTGAGTATCTATAATTATTAAACAAAAATATAAATTGAACAATAGATTGTATTTTTCATCTCGTCATGTGACGGTTTGTATATTTTCATTTACTTTTATTGTAACTTTATAACGGCTCGTTTTGACGGAAATCGCTTCAAAAATCATGTTTTTTGAAAATTTTTAATTCATGTAAATATTAGAAAATCGAAATCTCATTTTTTATTACAAGAAATGACTTTTTTATACATAATTTTATCATAGGAAAACCACCTAAGCTGTCAAAAAAACCATTTTCAGATTTTTTTACATTTTTTAAATAAATATCTATGGCATTATTAATTTTTATTTCTTACATAATATAAAATGAATTGCAGCTTAAAAAATGTAATGCACCGAGAAAAAAATTATCCATATTAATAAAATATCAATCAGGTTATCAAAACTAAAATTCATTTTCAGAATCTGAGAAGTTATTTGGAGTAATATGTCAATTGCTGAAAGTTTTGCAGCAACCATTTTGATTAGGGGACATAGTGCAGTTAGAAAGGTAAATAACAAGAACTAATGCCGCAATTAAGTGCACAGCTAGCGACATCTGTTCGTTAAAACCTACACTAAATGTAAAACGTGTATATAAGGCGAGATGCACTTCAGTAAAGGGAAAACACATGTCCGTGAAGATCGCTAGATAAGCAGGCAGAAATTAGAAAGAGTGAAAGTTCATGAACTCTTATGCTTTTTTACTGAAGTGGAAAACTGAAATGTATTCCATTAAAACTTAAATTACAAGTGAAATAAAGTCAAAAACTAATTTAAATTATTTCCAATTGATGTTTGCGATACATTTTCTAACGAATTCTACCTTTTTCTCACATTGTAATAGGAATTTTTTTAGGATTTTTGACCATAAAACAAAATATTAATTATGTGTTTTTAAATTATTCTAGAAAATAAATGTTTTTAATTTAACATAAAATAGTAAATTAATTTAAAATAATTTACAGGATATTTATTGGTATTATTTGTAAATGACCTTAATTTTTTTAAATTATAATATCAATAAAAATAAAATTTCACCCATTAGCCATAAATGCAGAATCATTATTATTGTTTACCAAGTGTCCCCCACCCTGTTTAGTGGTCAGCGTGCCTGACTGCGATTAGGAAGTTCCTGGATTCGAATGCCGGTTTGGGCATGGATGTAAATCTCTTCTGTTTTTGTCCTTTCCTTGTATGAATGGAGAAAAATGGTTGCTAACTTATAAACGGATACTTATGGCATGTGTGTACTGAGGAATTCGGAATCCACGCCAAATTGTGATTCAGTTGGAATAGTGGAGCAGCATATCTTATATTATTAGCCTGACTGGCACTCCATGAAAAAAAATGTATTCTAGTATCAGTATACTTTTTTTTTATTTTTATGAAATAATACAGACTCGTCAAATAAAATGTAATGATCCAGTGATTGGTCATGTATTCTTAATTCTTTTTATTAGTAACAGTTAAGGGCTACGAAATCCGAAATTACTTTTTAAATGTCTAGAAATCACCCTAGTAGCAGAGGCTTATTGGTATTACACTGGCCATTCACCGGTTCCATTGGCAACTCACTTTTCACCAAATTTTCTCATCGGTCCGAGCCCGGTATCTTATACATGAAACGGTCACTGTTTTTTCTACCGCACATTGTCCTCGACATCGTCATCGGCTGTTGATGCAGTGGTCATTAAGCGGCAGCCGTGGTATTTACCAAAGAGATTGAAACGAATCACGAGTAGAATAAGTAAAAATTCTACGCATGCGCGGCCGCCATATTTGAAATTCATTGTGTTTACCAATTTTTTTTTTCTACTACTTGTACTAGTTATATTTCGCTCTGGAATTAGCTATTATTTATTATATCATTTTTAGCAAGCATTTAAAACAGAATATTTTGGTAAGTACTATCAATTCTTTTAAATAAATAACAAGTACATATCTTTAAAATGCCTATTTATTTAATTCTGTCACTTTGTAGACTTATATTTATTTTGTACTGGTAAAATGCAAGTCCGAATAAGAATTGCAAACAATGTGTTTGAAATAATATTAATTTTATTGTGTACTTTAGTATATTTATTGTTTTTAGTTTATAAATATGCATAATAATAATAATATATAGTAATTAAAAGCCAGTAATGAAAATTACATGGACCCAGATCAACAATGTAGTGCCACAGTTAAAGATTTCAAAATACTTAACTCTTTATATAATGAGTCAAATTTCTTAAGCAATTCAATACCTAAAGAGAAATTAAAACAATGTTTTTTGAAACATAATTTAACTTGTGTTGCTATAAATGGCATATTAAATGTACTTAAACCTTATCATACAAAAATGCCAGCTAGAACATTACTCAGTACACCTACTTATGTTTCTGTATCTAAAATTCAAGGAAATGAATATATCCATTTCTCTTTAAAAAACACTATTAAGCAAAAACTCTAATATGGATTAAAAACTAAAACAGTCTACTATAAGCATAAATTTACATATTGATAGATTTCCTTTGTATAACAGTTCATATAAATTTTGGCCAATTTTAGGTAACATTAGAAAAATAATAGATACACCTTTTCTCATTGGTATTTATTTGTTGATAAGAAACCTGATATCAATGAATTTCTGGAAGAATTAGTTAAAGATTTAAAAATTGTTATGCTGGTCTTGCAATATTGGATAAAAACTTTTCAGTTTTGTTAATGCAGTAATTTGTGATATCCATCAAGAGCTTTTGTTACTTGTACTAAATTGTTTACTGGTTACTATGGTTATGATAAATAGTAGGTGATGAAAGGGTAAATGGTATCGAAAGATGACTTATCTAGAAATTAATGCTTCTTTGAGAAATGATGGTGAAAAAAAACTGCCATTTAAAACACATTGATCTTTGGAAAGCTACTGGATGACGACAATTTTTTTTCTATACAGAACCAGTTCTATTGAAAAATATGTTATCTGAGAAATATTACAACTGTTAATATTTCTTAAAAATGTAACAAGAAACTGTTTCCTCTTGTTACATTTTTCAATATGAATACTGGTCAATGAAAAATCTCTTGCAGAATATTTTGAATATGGTGGCTCTTTGCTTAGAGTCTGTTGAGAAGTGTACAATTTTGTATGTCAAAGAATTTATCACATACAATATCCATGCATTATCACATCTTATTGAAAATGTAAAAAGGTATGGCCACCTAGATAATTTTAGTGTTTTCCAGTTTGAAAATTATTTAGGAAAGCTGAAAAAACTTATTAGATCTTCAATCTACCCCTTTGGCAAGTGTATTTAAGATACAAAGATTTAAATGCTGTGCAATTAACAGATATTTCAGAAAATTTTGAAATTATAAAATCAATCTCTTAGGCAATCATCATTAGTGTTAAGACTTAGTATAGATGGGTAGCACTATTTAAAATTAGAAGGAACCTATTTCACACTTAAAGGTTCAAACAATTGTCATGATGTAACATTAAGACTCATGATATAATCTTAAGTGAAAATAAATCATTTATGTTACTTGGTAGATCTTTTAAAGTCTCAAAAGAATTTCATAAAATTTCATGTGAATCTACTACTATTCAAATATTTTTGGTATCCAAATTTTCCGAATATAAATTATGGTCTTTTACTAACATAATGTGTAAAGGTATACTTTTGCCATATAAAGAAAATTTTTTGTGTTTCCCATATTTCATATGTTAAACTATATTTCCCAGCTTTAATCATGTTCATGTAATAACTAATTTTGATAAAATAATTTTCATGATTTATTACATGATGAAATTAATAAGAATTTTAAAGTCCTATTTGTAATTAGATTGTTTAATTTCCAGCATAAGAAATTGTACAGTTTGCATATTAATATTTGTATTAAATGTATAACCTAGATATTAAGTCCAAGTCAAATAAAGGTGGGTTGCTTACTGTGTATGAATTTTTCCTTTACAAACTATTGAAGGTTTGAAGTCTTTTAATGTTTATTTAGTTGATTTTTTTTGAACTTGAAGATTGAACTTGTTTGAAGAGAATTTTAAAAATCTGGTGCATAATGTTTAATATATGACAAAAAAATTAGTGATATATGTAGTAATTATCCAAAAAAAAAAATGAGTTTCATTGTTCTCCTTGTTAGTCAATGATAAATATTGTGGCATAAATAAAACAATATATTAAGTTATGATAGACAGATTGTTTGTATAATATAAAATTATTTATATTACACATATTAATACAAGGAAAAATAATCAAACCGCTTTAGTGTAAATGTATACAATATGCAAATTGTATGTTTGAAATTTAAAGATATATAATATGTGTTTATATATTTTTTGCAACAAAAATTATGTTTAAAATTTTTACTGTAAAAATTATTTAAAAATAAATAATTCCAGAGACCTGGTTTGGGTTTCATCTTTCTTGGAATTTTTCCTCTGACATAATGTAAATTTCAAAAAAATTCAAGCAATCTGAATGGTATATAAAAAAAACAAATTTTCTAAAGTTTTCTTATGTAATTTTTAAAATGCTAAGTTTATCATTAGATCAAAAGAATGATTGGAGTATATGGATTAACTTTACATCTTATCTTTCTTAGTTTAAACTTTAATTTTAATAATATTTTAACTTTATATTTATTTTTCATTACGTTCCATGTAAAGTTTAAAATGGTTTTTACAGAAAATTTAATATTAATAATATCAATTATAAAAATGTTTGAAATGTTGACCTTACTTTGTTTCTTAATATTACATTATTTGTTTTTAGCTTCTACTCGCCATCATGATAGCCATGTTACAGATGTTGATGTACAGCAATACAATAAAATATGGCTGTGTGTACCTGACAGAGGTGGGAAATGTTTAAGAAGAGCCTTAAAAAAAAAAAAGCACAGTCTAATGTATAAATAAATATAACCTAATGTGTGTGTAATAATATGTCTGATATATAAAAAATAAAAATAATAAACCTTTATATTTTGTGAACATTTTATTTTTGTGATTAAGTTTGTAAATATTGAAGTTGAGAGTGTAATAAATATTAAAATAAAAAGTGCAAAAACACACACAAATAGGAATATATATATACATTTATCTGAGAATATAACTGAATTTCTAATCTTATTACAATAAAAAATTTATACTTACTAAAAAATTTGTATCTCATTTTTTTATCACCCTAAACTCTGTAAATATTGCTTTTGAAAATTTCAAGAATATTCATGTTTAAGTGAACTTTTCTGCTATTTATATAAAATTAAAGAATATCAAAAATGAATTCAACTAAGACCATAGATATAAAGTAGTCTGTTCTAAATTAAAACATAATCAATGTATTTTAAATCTATCAAAGCCTGTAGTTTAAAAATGTTCTATGATAATATTTTCTGTGTATCAAATACATTGGAAGAATTAAATGAATAACTTATGATTTTAATCTCCATTTTCAAAACTAATTTCTAAATGAATTTCACGAGGACTTAGTAAAATATAAAGCTTATGAAAGCAATATAAATAATAAATTTTTTCAGACATGTAATAAATAATAAATTTTTTCAGACTTATACAATTAAATTTCAATTGAAAATTTAAAAAAAAAAAATTGGAAAATCTTTACTATCTGCTGAATTAAATTTTATTTTCCTGAAATAGAAAATTACTTTTGGGGAAAAAAACAAAAACTTGATGAATATGATCTCTAGGAAAGCTTATTGAATATCATTCAAAAAAAAAAGTTCTAAAACTGAAGTTATATGTTGAATCTGCCAACTTTGTGACACTCAATAAGTTATTGAAAATATTGGAATGTGTTCAAGAGTGAAAAAATATTAGATCTGCAAAATACATTTAAATTTCATTTATAAATATATTATCCAATTTTTTTTAAAGTATTTCTTTCAACACAAATATTTTTATATATGAAAAAATGTATAAATAAAATTTATTTTCCTTGGTTTTGTGTGTCAAGCTTATAAAGCAAAAATACATTATCGTTAAAAAGTTTATTAAACGATAGTGTATTTTTGATATATAAAAGCAAAACAACAGCTTTGCTATCCGAGTAGAATATAAAATTGCATGGCATAGTATCATCGCAACACTCACTGCCTTTTCATCGAACCCAACGTAACTCATCGGCCCATTTGCCATAAACTCATCGCACCGGTCACTGCAATTCACTGGGGAGTGATACCGCCGCCGCTCCCCGATAGAGGTGACAAATAGTGCACTGTTCCACGCACTATTGCCGCGCAGGGCCCGGTGAGTATTCATCATCCTGAGGTGTTTGCCCAATGACAGCCCACCGTTGAATTGCTACTAGGGCAATTGCACTATTAATTCAAATAAAGATAATCCCAATGAGGATACGAATTTCTTTTCAATAACATCGAAATTACAATACACATTGATATTCTATAAGCAAATAAGATAACACTGTAACAGTAATTCGTTGAATAAAAGCATCAAGATAATCAGCATTTTTTAGTAATTTATTCAATTTATCTTAAATTAGTCTGTCTAGTAACTGTTTTATAATATATTTCAAATAGCTCCAATCTCTTAAAAGTATGTTCGAAATAAATAACCAGAACAAAAGACGATTATTAGAAGGTTCAACAATGGGTAATGGTCGTTCAGCATTTTTAGATTTTTATTCTTCAAATAGCTCCAATCTCTTAAAATTAATCACCAGATAAAAGACGATTATTAGGATGTTCAACAATGTGTAATACCATGGCGTTAACCATTTATACGCATGAAATCATCATATATATGAATCAGTCATATACATGAAAAGAATGTTCACTGATTTAATGTGATAAGAATATTTAATCCGATAAAATACATCTTATCCATTATTTTATATGCTTGTGATAATGCTTCTGAAGTCCCAACAAAAGACAATTAGTCTGAATCCTAATGAAAGGGAAATTATACTCCAGTGTTCTGTGAGTAATAGAGCTTGATGAATTGTGTATTCTGAATACAGTTCACCAATGAGTACTCTGAACCACTCAAATATACGTTGTAATGACATCATCGACGTAATACGATAAAAATTATAATTCAGTGGGTAAACTTTTTCTATAATCTTTGGCTGAGATTTACTGTACGGTCACCCTTGGAGCGATGTTTCCACATTTGGCGATAAATAACATTTTTTGGCAATCCAGCCAATTCCGACCAATCGCAGATGAGGGATTCCGACGATTTACCACCTCATTTGAGGAATTCAAAACTCGGTTGTGCAAAACGGCGAGATTTTCGGCGACTTTTCAAAATGTCACCAAAGGTGACCCTACAGTAAATTTTTACCCAATCTTCAATGACTATTCTATAACAATCTAGCCACGAATCAAGGGAATGTATACTACGGTATTCTATGACTAATAGAGTCTAATGAATAGCGTATTCTGAAGACTATTCACTGATGAGTATTCTAACGTGCACAAATACACGATGTAATGACGTCATCGATGTAATGTGATAAAAATCATGATTTAATTTCTTCTTTCCTATTCTACAGCAATCTATCCACGATATTTCCAAATATCCTATTGTGTTAAGGCTGGACCAGAATAAGGAACATTTATTGCAAGTTCCCAGGATCAAAAGAGTCTTGTGAATTCTGATACATTAGAATCTTGTTGATATAGTCGTCTTAAGAATGATTTTTCGATGGATTAAAAACTTCTTTCCATTTCTTAACAATCTAGTCACGATGTCCCCGAACAACTTGCATAATTTGAAGTGAATGCAGGGTTCCATGATTAACAGTCTCATGGACTGTGTATTCTGAATAACTCATTGTTGCTCCTGCAATGACAATCTCTGTTAAATTAAAAACTAATAATCTATTTATCTTTATTTAGTAAAATTGACTATTACAAATCACAATATGCAAGCAATTGCTTATGTCTATTATTTTATCCTTCTCTTGTACTTTTAAATACTATCTTCTCAAACTTACTAACAACTGCTTTCCCCGAGTCTCAAATCTACTTGCTTTCAGCCTTTTATCTCTTATTGCCTGTCGATAACCTTAAATCAGCAACATTTCCTGTTGTTATCAATGATACTATATTAAGGCATTTAAACTCTGCTTAACGGCATATCTAGCTTGTCACATGGCTATTACGTCATGGCAAAATATCTGTTTATGAAATATATTGATTCATAAGGATAAGATAATGTTTTGCCTTAAAAAATCTCATTTGTAAATAATACCCAAGTTAAAAATTTTGATTAAAGAATGATTCATAAGATCTGCATGAAATATGGCCCTTCATACTTGACTAGCACGCCAGAAGAAATCATAGTGGATCATGGACAAGAGTGCATGATCCACTGTGTAACATAAGCATAACTTTTAACACAATGAATTATATCAGAATGTTTCTGGTACACAAGATTGATTTTATTTCAATATGGATCTATAACGAATTCTAAGTACAATCATTTGAATGAAATAAGTTTACTAACTGGTTTACTGATTAAGATCTGATTAAGAGAAATAAAAGGATTAAGATCTGTAAAAGAAGTTAAAAGGATTAAGATCTGTAATGTCGATAATAATGTAGTTATTGTATATTATCAATTTATACAATACTTTCATAATTATCATGTAAATCTATATAAAACTTAAAATATTGCATACGTTTCCCACCCTGTCTGATCAGCGTGTCTGACTTCGGGTAGGGAGGTTCTGGGTTCAAATCATGGTTCAAGCATGGCTTTACTTTCTCTTTCCCTGTATTTGTCCTTGCCTTGTATGAATGGTTGCCTACCCTATAAACGAGTACCTATGGCATGTGTGTACTGAAGAAGTGGAACTCCACACCAAATTACGGTTCACCTGAAAAAGTTACTAGCGCCCCATATTGCAAACTTGGCTGGCACTCGACAAAAAAAAGAAATAAAAACATTTTTATGCAATATATTTTAATTCAATTTGTTTCTGGTGATTTATAGTCTCTTACATATATTTATTTTATATATATTTTGTTTGGAAATGTTATTTTCATTTTATGAATAAAGAAATCTTTTAATGTAATTTGCTTTCCGTTGAGGTAAAATAGTTTTTTGCATATATGAATATTAATCTAAAGATAATATTTCATTGTTAAGAC
>JAPDSC010051459.1:0-11847 GCA_026290005.1 Latrodectus geometricus | reverse complement strand
AAAAGCTATGACGGGAATAGTGACAGGATTCGCGGAACTTCTTAAAGTCCTATGGACAATTTCAGGGCATCCCAATGTCCGAAAGTAGCAGGTACGTAGGATGTCCAAGACACACAATATTTGGATGTGATTTGACGCACATTTGGACATTCATATAACAGGCATTGGGTTGTTTTTTTATGGAATTGAATTTTTTTAATAATTATAATGAAAATTATGTAATTATAGTATATAATTTTCATTATAATAATTAGAAAATAATTCTACAATTATATTTTTATAACTATGTTTATAATTTTTGAATTGAGTTCTTTATAGTTTTAAATTATTAGTTTAAGTTAAAAGTTTTATCATTATTTTAAAAGTATGTTAATATTTGTTTATAATACACTTCTATAGATGTTGTTATTTACGCATTTGTGTAATTAGAGGTTTCTTAAGAGAAAAAAAACTTTCCTTTTCTATGAGGTAATAATTGTTTTTTTTTTTTTTTTTATCTTCAATTTTTTGTATCAAAAGCATACATAATAATGCAATTAATAGGTCATTTCAATTCTTGGAAATTATTTTTCAATTTTATTTAATAAAAATTGTGTTAAAATAATTTAACATTTTTTCAATGTTATTGTTATTGTAATTTGTTAGTTAATGTCAAAATGGAACAGAAGTGTGTTTCCTTTCTAAACAAACTTTATTGTGAATCAATGTTTTGTGCTCATTGGTATAACCTGACAATTACTTGTGCCATAATCACTGCTATCTGCCATAACAGACTTCTGTCTCCACTGACATCTTACATTTATCTTAAAAACCAAGAATATCAAACTAATAAAGACCACAATGAGATAAAAGATTTTATATTTAAAACAATCAAAAATAAACATTGGTAAAGTTAAGTGATGTATTGAAATACAAAATCGAAAATGGTAATCATTTTTAATAAAACCTTTCTTTATTTTTTATGGAAAAGTTTACGTACAAGTCCAATCTTATTTTTGATTAAAAAAAATAGCAAATATGTGTTTAAAAGACAAAAATAATTCTTTACTAATATTTAATAATTACATGGTTTTAAACATTTTCAACTTATTTTGTAATGCAAATGATTTTTTATATATATTGGTATTGTATTTGAATGCATATACATGTTTAACTATTTACAGTTGAAGCTTGTTATAACGATCCTACATTGATAGAACACTTCCATTAAAACGACCATATATAAAATTACCAACTCCTCCCATCCACTTGAAATTATTTTCTTTCAATGTAACAGCAATCAGTATCATCTAATCCCAATACAACTTTCG
The DNA here is from genome assembly GCA_026290005.1 of Latrodectus geometricus. NCBI lineage: Eukaryota > Metazoa > Arthropoda > Arachnida > Araneae > Theridiidae > Latrodectus > Latrodectus geometricus. The sequence continues at coordinate 10,537 of JAPDSC010051459.1, read as the reverse complement.
AATTCAGCACTAATAGCGATATTCTTCCGAAAAAAGAACTTGTTTCGAAATTATAACTCAAATTTTATTGTATTGCCAAGATTTATAGAGCTAGAATCTTTGGTATTTCCTTCAACTTTGTCGGGTGGGACCTTCGAGACTACAGGCCTGCTTACGGAAGAAAATGAGTTTTATTATATATATTAGTATTTTAATGAAATAATTTTGCTTTTTAAATATTGTTTTTTAACTTAGAATAAAGTTTAATTTTACTTTCTTGAAAGAAATAGATAGAAAAGGATTTAGAAAACTAATATTTAACAAATTTTCTAAATTCACAGAATAAATGAACGCCGAATGTAAAATTTCTGTTTTTCTTTCTCTCCCTTCGTGTGATGACTCAGAACCCCAGTCAGCAGGCCTTCTTTATTCTCGAAGGTCACGGGCTGTCATGCTTCTGATGAAAAAAGGGCGGAAGGAACATTTGATTTGTTTTTCCTCTGCAAATCAAACTTGCAAACAAGAATTAAAAATTGCCACAAAAGATGGCAGCTTCAAACTAACGCAATGCAATATCTTTAGAAACCAGAATAAATATTTTAAAAGAGATAAAAAAAAAAAAAGTCAGATTGTAAGGTTGTTTGAAATCCCTAAAAGCTGGTTATTTGGCATAATTAACAGGCCGGATTCAATTTCGGAAGAAAGAATCGGATGTTAAATCATCTAGAAATCGATCTCATGATGGAAAATTTCAGAAATTTGAAGATGCATTATGCGAATAAAAGACATTCCAATAAATGAAAATTTATTAAAATCCAAAGCTCAACAAATGGACATTGACATATTTGCATTCAAAGCCGAAGGTTAAAGTAAGATATGATCTTTCTTTTTGGGACTTTTATGGTGAAAGTGGTGCTGTCAACAAGGAAACAATTGAGAAATGAAAAAAAGAAACTGAAATATATTATGGGAAACTGCTTTATACAATATTTTTAATGCAAATTGACTGATCTTTCGTATCGAAAAACAACTTCAAGTGGAAGGGCAGCATCCATACTAACGATTCTTCAAGGAGCTATGGTCTATATCAAAAGACACTTTTAGCATTTGGCAAATGAAAAAAAGCAGTTTTAAGGGTATCAAAACTTTCTCAATTACCTACAAAAATAATTCTAAATCGTGGATGGCATCTAATATATTAGAAAAATGGTTAAGTTGCTTGAATAAGCAAATGACAAATACGTAAGAATTGTCCTAATAATTGACAACTGAACTGTGCATCCCCAAATTGAAGGTTTGAAATCAATTACCGTAGAATATTTTCCTTTTAAAAGTATTTCAATTCCTCTACGTCTAGATCAAGGGATCAATAAGAGCTTCAAACGTAATTAAAGGAAATTGCATTCGCGAAGGCGTATTTCTGCATTAGATGAAGGTGAAAATTACGAAGTAGACATTCTTTTGACTTAATAAAAGCAGCATAAGATGACTACAGAAAATATCATCAATAATTGGTTTCATAAAGCAACCCTCCAGGCATGGAATCTGCTACTGAAATAATCGAAGAAAATTTCGATAAAGAGAAAATCCTTCAAGAAATTTCGGAAAGACAATTTTGCAGCCAACTTAACATGCTATTATCGACGAACATGCTATTATTTATTATAACCTGCAATCTGTCGTAAGTTTGGCCGAAAATATGAACTTGTGTCCTTGTTCACGAGAAATTGCCATCAACATTGGATGAAAAAATCATACTCTTAATTCCTATCATAAAACCTATTTTATTTACAGTTGAAATTAGGAACAATTTTTTTTTCCATTTGAAAGATAAGAAAGTACAGAACATTATCTATGAGCTTTAAATGTAGTGGAAAATTTTTTGGTAAAAAATATACAGAAAAGAGAAGCATTTCGGAATTATTCTTTGAAAAACATATTTTGTAAGTAACCATTTTTCTCTTGTTTTACTTTAAAATATTCTGGAAATAATTTAATCGTTATATTTACTTAGGGTTAGTGTGATGGATCAATTTGACTATAATTTACTTACTTGACTGGTTTTGTATATCATATTGTGAACCTTTCAGTATGGGATCCTTGTGGTTATAAATTTGCGCTTCTAATGGCCGATGGGGCACGTAAAATATGTCTTGGTCACAATGTCTTCCATGTTCCCATTCCAAATTAATACCTCTGGGAGTGTTTGGAGCCAAGCTTTGGGTCTTCTCTGGCTTCATGTATTTAAATTGGAAGATCCAGATGGTGTTACCATCTATGAGAGAAAATAGTACTTCCTCGTTGGGGAGTGCTCTGTTCAAAATTGGAAGACACTCTTTGTAACTTCATTCGACCTGACCCTGGCGGGCAGGTTTGGATTCGCCAAGGGTCATATTAAGTAACAACAACAATTTTGTGCTTCTAGTAACATACATTTCATTTTCTTGTTCAAGGGTGGATATAATTCCGAGAAAGTATTTGAAAATAATAGCTCTTTATAAGCACATTTCTTGACCAAGATTGCCATATTTTGGGGTCGGATTTCCATCTTTTGAAATAGGGATTTCAATTAAAAAATTATGTTTTAAGCGAAATTTTTAGTTAAGTCTAAAACTTTCTTTCAATATGTAAAAATAATTTAGTTAAAAGACCGTTGAAGACTAGTTTTATCTGAAATTTAACTGGTTCTTAGGATGAAGTTTATTATTCTCATCATAATCTGGGGGCTACTCTGATTAGACTAGTGTGACGTTTCGGTTGTTAGATATATGAAAATGGGATTGAACTACTAAACACAAACCAATTATCTCTGCAATTTTGAGCGAAAACTCTTTTTAGTTCTAAAAATTTTTGAGATGATGCAGAAACTCAGCTGATGATAAGTTAGTTTCGCCCAGACTGACACATTTAGACTCTAAATGAAAATTTATGAACTGCAAAGAATATGAATAAAAAAATGCCCTAAATATTATAAAATTTCTTTTGATAGAAGATGGGTCCTTTGAAATAGATGGAAATACCACTCATGAACTTAACGACTGCAGGAATGTGATTTTCAGAAGTGAAGCATATATTTTTTATAGGAAAGCAAATCCAATAATTTGACGAAGTGCAGATGCAATTCTGCAAATACAGATCATATCAGACAAACATCCTTCTAAATAAATGTTTTAGGTTTTTTTCTTTTCTTTTTTTCACTACAAATGGCACCGACAAGTTGGTACCTCTAAAGCTATGATGATTTCTGTCATTTACATAGAAATATTACGCAGTAGCATTATATTTCCTTTATAAAAAAAAATTTGACGGAAGATTTCATTATGATTTGCTACTTTGTCACAATTTAAACGTAGTCCAGACTTTTATGCTGGAAAATAAAATATAAGTGCTTGATTGGCCTGGTAATTCACCAGACCTGAATCCTTTTGGTAACTTTGAGCATATTAACAAGAATAGCTTAGTTAAAATTGTACGATAACAAAACAAAAGATAAAATATGCTTTCCAAATGTAGTTGACGATGAAGTAAAGAACGTACGTTACGCTAAGGAAGTCAATGGCAAGATGTGTTGAATAGGTTATTTCTGCTAAAAGAGGACATACTTCTTATAAATATAGAGACTTGTCTGTCTACTTAATGTATGTAAATATTAAAATCTAAAGTTTTAGAAATAATCGGTTCTTTTTTCCATTTCTAATAATTTCTTATATTCTAAATAATTCCAACATATGAATGCGCTCTAGTAATATAAATTTATTCTTTAAAATAGGAAATAAATTTAATTTCAACTTTTGTTGAAAAATAGAATATGAATATTGCCTCTCTGTTTTCTGCAACCATGCTGTTGGAAGTGAGGGCTTGAGAATTTTCTCCACTTTGCGAGCGTGACTACGACCCATATTCGATGAAATGAATACACGTTGAATGCTTAAATATTTTATAATTCTCATATTTTTCGTTGCATATAGAAAATGGAAGGTGCAGCTAAATTATTAGATATTCCTTTAAATCATTTTTTGTTAAATATTTTATCGAGCTTTTTTTTTTGTTTGTTTATTAAAACAAAATTATATTTAAAGTTAAGTGAATTGAACTAATCGTATTGAATAAAACAAGAGAATTTTAACATTATTCAATATTGTATTTTTTTTTAATAAATATTGTAGGAATAAAATCGACATTTATATGGAATTTTTTCACTTCAATTTTTTTCACAATTTATCAAACCACATTTGCAAAAAAACTCATTTATAATAAAAATCTGTTTCTAATAAGGGAATTTAAACTTTAATAAGTGTTTTGTAATATATTTTTTTGAATTGTAATATTTTGGTTAAATAAATTGTTTTTTTTTTTTTTCATACTTTTTTGGAGCTTTCTACATTTAATACTAACATGCACAATAATTATTGTGCATGTTAGTTAAAAAAAAAATAAGGAATTTTAATAATTGAAGGAAACCATTTAGCGTTAGCCATGAGCAGGGTGTGAAATGACTTGTAAAAATTTAAGAACAAATAATTATAGGAGAAATTTAATTTTTCTGAATGATAAACAAAACATGAAAAGATATTTTTACAGTTTGGTTATACATGCAAATGTCAAAAAATATTGTTTTAAAATAATGTAAGATGTTTAATATGTGGTTTTCTTCCGAGTATTCTGACATTTTACAAGCATAATTATTCCAATTTTAATCATGTTTCTCAGAAGATGAATTGCATTTGTGATCTGGCATTATCTTATATTGAAAGAAAAGAATCACCAATATTGCAACTTAAAATACGAGGTCGTCGATTAAGTTAATAAAATGCCAGTCTTAAATAAATATTTTCCAAAATGCGGAATGATTTAAAACCTCACATTTTTGTAATATCTTTAAATGTATTGGTACCACTCTTTAAACTAAATCGGTGTTGATGGGTAAACATACATAGTTCCATATCATATTTCCAATCAGCACCCAGGCTCAGTGCTCGGTAACCCCCATCTTTGGTTGGTATAATCAAATTTAGTTGTAACAGAAAGTAAACGACAGTCAAAATTTAATATCATTTCTAGATATGGTATTTCTTACCATTCTAATTTTATCCATTGCACTTCTTTCGGCTTGACGGGATACACATTTGAGGATAATAAGCCAAAACATGAATTTCGGTAAACCATAAAGCAAGTTTTCAAGCAATTTGTCTTCAGAATAAAAACTGAATTTTGTTTCACATCTAAAGTAAAGGTAATAAAGAATATTGCAATATTTTCTATTTAAATGACTTATATTTGTTATAATTTTCGAGACAATGAACTTTAAATGTTTAAAAAGCATAAGCAAATGAAAAGTTTTTCTTCATTTTTCTAAGCTTTAAATTTTTTGTAAAATTATATATTTTCCGAATCTTTTAGCAACAGTAACTTTTCAAATAGTGTTACATAAAAAATAAAAATTTCTCTCACACTCATCCGTTAATACCGTTGTGTGGGTTTTAAATATCAGTGAATATCTCAAATTGGTAAAATTTAAAAGTTTTGGGTATTTTTGAATAGCTGTATTGTTACCAAATTATCAATGATATTAAAACTCAAAATTTCCAATTTTTCTTCAGAAAAAGTAATTTTTTTTCCTTTTTATAACTGATTAGAAGTTGCATGATTGACTCTCGGTGATTTTACTCAAATAAAATTCTTCATGTGGTTCAATGAAAAAAAATAAGCTGAATTGCATCTTTTAAATCCGATCTTGAAACAGAAAAATAAAAATAAAATAGTAATAGTTAATAGTTTATAATCACTCAAGACCAACTAGATGATTATTTTACAAAGTGGATGTCCGAGAAATGATTTGAAGTGAACGAATGTTTTATAAACATAAACAAATCTTCGGCCATTGTAGATTATTTCTCAAGGATCGTGAAAACTAGGAAATAATTTTCTATTTATATATGTGTATACATTTATCGAACACGAAATAAGAGTGTGTTATCATTATAATTGTCTTATTTTTCCAATATTTATTATTTAAATTGTATTTGGAAATATGAATAAATTCATTGGATATAATTAGTTTAAGGAAAAAATGCCTCCTAAACAACGTAAAATAGCGATCATGGGCTATCGCTCAGTAGGTAATAAAAAATATAAATAAGATAAAATTTTTTTCATTTGCAGTTTTCTATGTACCTCTAGATACTTTGTTAACGCGGAGAACGTCTGGTGAATATTTGACCTTCTATTAATGTGAATTTTTATGTTACTCTAACAAAATGTAAAAATACGCTTTATTTATAATATCTTTGATTTTATAAATTTTCTCTTTCAAGACTCTATTTTATAACAATGCAAATTAAAGACCTTATCTCAATTAAATTAACAACCGCATACTGTAAGTTACTGCGTTTTAATTAATCATTTCTTTTCTCTTCCTCCATATTTTTACTGGAAGTTCGAGTTGTTGTGCAAAATGGTGATGACCTTGATAGTTTAAATTAGATTCAAATATGATAACAATAATGAATCGTATGAATTTAATTTTGGATTATTAAGAAATTAAAACTTATTGTAAAATTTTCTTTAAAAATCCAATAAATTTTTAAATTAAGAAATATTTAAAAGTTTTAAGCTTTCTGAGATTAATAATTAAAGGATAATTTTTAATGTTTGGTGCTATTACAAACATGTTGTTATTAGGAAATTAATATTTTACTAATTTAAAAATCTATTTTACAAAATCTAACAATGCTTTGTAATTCTATGCAATAAATAACAAGTACTCTTGGTAAAAAAAGGCACACTTATAAACAGATGAAGATTAGTTATGAGAATATATATGTTAAACACTTAAAGATTTATAACTTAATAAAAATCAATTTAGTATTATTGAAAAACTTAAAACTATCAAATAGGATCTGTTAATAGATTCATTAAGATATACTTGCTAATTGAGAATGATTTGTAATAATGATTTATGAGCAGTATTTAAGAGTTATACAAATTAAAATTACAAATAATTGGAAAGTGTTATTTATGAAAAGCATTTATATTAAAGTATATTTATGCTCACAATTTCTTCATAACATTGCGTATTGTACATTCAATTTCGATTTCAACATATTTATTTCAAAATTTACTTTGAGATTTGTATAATTTAAAACAAGAGTTTCTCCATGTATTGTTTTTTTAATTGTCGAATGTCAGTTACATTGGCCCTTAGGCCATTAAACTCCTTGCTTGAAATAGTCCTGAAATCTACAAAAAAAACTTGTCAATGCGAGTTTTTCCATGTTTACTTTTTCTATTGATCTTGATTTCAACTAGATGAAATTTAGCAGAACATAAATTAAACTGGATGGAGGTATTTCTCTTTCATTATACATTATTTAATATGGCAGTAAAAAACATCAATTACCAAAGTAATTGATAAAATAAACATGTTACCAATTACTTTCAATAGACATTTACATGGGAGTAGAAATGAATTATTAACATCTTTTTTTAAAATTATTTCTTTTTTTATATTATAAAAGAAATCATATTATGCAAAAAAAAAAAAAAAAAAAAAAAAACTAATTGTACTTTTTTAAAATTTCTTATAAGATGCCATGCTTTTATCTTAGATTTTCCTATTATTTTTCTTATTTTATACTCCTGAGAATTATAATTTATTATACATCTCATTTATATGATGTAAGACTAACTTACTATTTATTGCTCTTTAAATTTCATACTGCTTTTTTAAACATCCTTTTACAATTTTATTTTTTCTGAATTATTCTTATACACTTAAATGTATATTTTGTTTTTCATGCTGATTGGTATTCACCAATATATGATATATATGTTACTGAATGTGGGAAATTTTAATCACTTTTTTCAAATGAAGATGAGTTTACATCTTCATTGAAACAAATATATACACTTGAATTCATATTCCAAATTTCCCACAGTCGTAGTTACAGAAATAAACGTAAAGCTTTTATACGTTATAAATAAATATAAAGCTTGTGTTTATGAAATAGCTCAAATTGCAATATTTAGTGATATTTGTTTTGCAGGTCAATGGGATAATATGCAAGTACCCATTTTTCTTAATGTTAATATGCGCTTTAAGAGGAAAATTACTGTATGCCGTTAAGCTATTTTTTCCTAAAATGGACCATTATATTTTTTGGGAATTTTTATGGGCCATAAAACACAGTATTCATAAACTTAGATTATAATATAAAAACAATGAAATGTATTAAATGAATGCATCCATGAATTTTTAAATAAACAATATGTAGTTGAAATAATACATTTATTATTTAACTACATATTATAAATATTTGTAAATTTTTTTTTCCAATGGCGGGTACTTGGGTGATCAACCCTTTGCCACAACAAGGCCAGAAACTGCTATTCATTTATTGTTACCTGGTGAGCACCTGTGAACCAAGTCAAGGAGGCGAGTAGCATTACCCACGTCACACCACCTCAAACCCGTTTATAGGGCAGGCCACATTCATCTTTCATCTCAGGAAAGGACAAGAAACACAGAGTAAGAGAAAATATATCCATGCCTGAGCTCAGATGTAAACTTTTGTGTTTCTTTTTCTTACTTGATAAATTTATATATACGTAACATGGAAAACATTTTGGCTGCAAGAGGAATGTAAGTTGTCGACTCTCATTTGAGAATAACTCTTGTGAGAAGCCTTAAAAAAATCATTAAATGAATATAAATTTTCCTGAGAGGCTTTTGGTTACAACCTAAAAGCCTCTCACCTTACGAATGAAATTACGAATGAATTTACTAACGAATGAAATTACTAAACCTTACGAATGAAATTACTAGTTATATGTGTTTTTCAATAGATTGAACAATATTTTCAAAAATCCCTGTTTATATGACCTAGGTAGCACAATGAAATATTAGGTTTCACTTTGTTATTCACTAAAATATTCTAATATAAATTTTTTTATGTAGTAATGTATACACTATCATTTTTCCATTACAAAGTTGAAAATCTTGTGTTCTTACTAATGTATTAATGTTTAATAATTAATTAAATTGATTTATGTAGCAAAGTTAAATTTAATTTCAACACTGTTTATCAAAATATAAAAAAAAATTATTTTATTGTTTGAACAAATTGTAATGCCTAGGAAATTAAAACTTTATGGCACACAAAAATAATATAACATTTTAATTTGTTTATTCAGTACGTATGATGCATAATATATTTGCATACAAATTTTTTACACTAATTTCAGAAAAGCACTATATCTTGTAATTTTCCATATATAATATTAATTTTTGTACTGTTTATTTTAAAAATTATTTATTTTTTTCTAATTTTTAAAAAATGCTATAATAGTTATAATATTTATTAATTGTTTTTAATTTTCAGGAAAATCATCTCTCACAATACAATATGTTGAAGCCCGTTTTGTTGATTCTTATGAGCCAACAATTGAAAATAGTAAGTATTCAAAGTTGTATTATTTTTTTTTTTCTTATACTAAAACAAATTCGTAGATTTAAGTTAATAAAATATTTTTGTTTGCAGCCTTTACAAAAAATACAAAGGTTGGGGGTCAAGAATATTTCTTAAAACTTGTGGATACTGCTGGACAAGTAATTATTTGAATTTTTTCTCTTATATTTTTATTAATACACATTTAGATAAGCAATTTTTAATATAACATGTAAATAGTTTGTAAAATAAAGTTGATGAACACATTTGAAACTTTGTACACACTAATAAAGTAATTATGCTATTTTCCATAGAATTTTTAAAATACAAACTAATGCAGCATCTTCCATTTCCCTTAAATGCCCAAATCTGTATTTTTTGACAGTGATACTCTTAGAGCAGTTATTGTTACAATAATTAAAAATTTATTAAAGTTTTGTTTTAAGCAAGTATTTATTAATAGATCGAATGGAAAGAATATTTATTTGGATACTGTATTTGCAAGTTTTTCATATTTGTATGGAGACATTTTTAATGAAAATAAAGAAATTAATTTCTAAAAATAAAATATTTTTATTGAAAAATCTTTGTGAAAAATTACAAATGGAATGTTTGCATGAAGTTATAAGCTCTTTTTTTCCTTGAACATAAAGTAAGAGATAAAAATTATATAACTAGTTAAAAAAGATGATTTTCCTGTTTCAAATTGTTAATCAAGTTCTGTATCCACAAAATATTATACAACCAATGTACTCCCAAAATATTATACAACCAATCAAGATATTTGCAATTGTATAAACATGCTATCTGAGCATAAAAAGATAGATGCATTAATTAGAAGTGACAGGTGATTTAGTTAAATAAAACATATGTAAAAATAGAGAATTCAGAAATAATAAGTTTTATTATTCCACCTAGTTTAAAGAAGAGAGCAGATGTTCTAGTTACTTTCACTTTTCTGATTCATTTATGATATTGCTTTCATCTTCAAATGAAAAAAGAAAATAATGTTATATATAATATATAAAATATATAATATATATAATTAATACTGTTTTGCAATTGAAAATATGGTTTGATGAAACTTTTGGAAAATGTTTCTGCATTACAAT
>JAPDSC010051454.1:0-16758 GCA_026290005.1 Latrodectus geometricus | reverse complement strand
TGAAAAAACTTAATGAATAATAATGAAGTTATAAACAAAAATACATATAATTATATTAGTAAATAAAGTATGTAAACTTTAATAACATACAAAAAGTTTACTGAATTATTGTTAAAAAACAATGATAGTGCACATTATTTAATACTAAAATTTAAAAACACGCTTAATATGGCTGTTATATGAATGTCCAAATATGTGCCAAATCACGTCCAATATGTGCCAGATTACGGCCAATATGTGCCAAATCACGTCCAATATGTGCCAAATCACGTCCGTCTCGGAGGTCTATGGGACGACCTACGTACGTGTTACTTCCGGACATTGGTAAGTGCGGAGAATGTCCGTAAGACGTCGCTGCACCCCTACCGGACGTCCTCTTAAGTCCAGGTGGACGTAAGAGGACGTTCTCCGAACATCCTGAGGACCACTGTTTGCTATCTGGGGGGTTCTTGTATAGAAATGGTTGACTGCTTTCTTATCTTCCCATTTGGTAGAATGTGGTGTTATAAATTGTGATGTTATAAATTTCATAAAAAAAGGAGAGAGGGGAAAAAAAAAGAAAGAAAAAGAAACCGGCTTGAAATTAGGTATCACAAAGTTTGAGTCTGCCATATATACATTCATAACATCTCATTAAGTTCATCCAAGTCATTAATTACTTTTATTTTATTTTAAGCAAAAATTATACTTCCAATAAATAATTCAACTATTTTTTTAATTTTTAATTTTATACTATGCCTTTATGTAGCTTTTTTACTTGGGTGTACGGTGACAAGTTTTTGACTATAAAAGGGTTTCGCTTTTATAAGTCCCCTTTTTTTTTGACCCAACAAGGTAAGAAAAAAAGTTTGTCAAACACAGTTTTAAATCATTCTTTTCCCTTTTTCCTTTAAAACAATCAACTCCCTTTACGAAACCATTCTACTTAATACTGCTACAACAAATAAAAATTTTTTAATGTAAACTTGTAACTGCATTCCTCTACTTTAAATAAAAAAAAGTTTAAAATTTTTATCATTGAACTTTTGAACATTAAAAAAAATCTCATATATACTTAACAATCTATCAAGAATTTATTATAAAAATTGATATTTCTATGAAATGAAAGTTTAAAAAAAAAGAACCTATTATTGAAATGAATTTTTTTTTCATTTATAAGTTTAGGTACATATTAATGAAACTATACAGCCATCTTATATAAATTCCCCATAAAAAATATATTTAGATAACATAAGTTTAAAATGCAGGAAAGTTCAAATATATATAAAAAATAAATATTTCAAAAGCTAAATATATAAACAGTTATATGATATATTGCACAAAAATAACAGGCTCAATTCTCCAAATGGTGCTAAAATAGCTTCACAAACAGCAAAATACTAAGTCTATCAAAACAAATCGCCGCTGTTTGGAAGCATTTGCATTGTATCCTTATATCAAATCACTGTTACGACAACAATATTATAGAGTAACTTGAATATTACAAATGTCCTCTTGAAGATTTATGATCCGCTATGAATATTTGAATTATTATTAAGTATGACAAAAAGCTTAATGTACTTAAAGTAAGTTGAATTTTAACTGTTTTCTAAAATACTTATTATTTATTGTCACTATTATGAAGAATGATAACTTGAATCCTATTTCTGTCCTCTAGAATACCTTATAATCCCCCATCACTATTTGAATTAATGCCAATTTGAATCATACTACTGCCCTTTTTAGAATGCTTATTATTCACTAATCGCTATTTGAATTTTCAATATAAAGAAAGATGACACGAATTCTACGATCAATAAGAATTTCACATTGTTGACTGATGATTCTTCGTAAGAATTGAACCCAAGATATATGAATTATTATAAAGTATGAACTGAAAGGTTGAAACAGTTAAACGTAAAGTTATAAGCCGTACACCATGGTTTATATTAATTCTATTACTACTGATATTTAACTTGTAAACATTATTTTTTAGTATTCTTATGTTTTAAAAATATTTAGTTAAAATTTTATGAATTTTTTAATGTACCAACAAATTTGTGGCACATCAAATAGGCTGTGATTGCAACGTCAGCAATTTGAAATAAAACCTCTGGTGTTGGCTTCTAGCCTGGGGAGTCGTCTGCTCAACCCTTGATCGTAAATAATAAAGATTCAAGCACTTTCAAATATTTCAATTGATTGAATCACTGAGTAAAAATATCTTCTGCATCAATAAAGTATAAGCTTTAAGCATAAATCTACAAAATAAGTATTGGCATTACCTTACCTACCAACTAATTTCCCATAATCTTATATTGATATTTGTGTTTGCTCTTTTTAAAGATATAGAAATTCTGATTACATGCAACTATTATTTTGTCAATCTATCTACTAAAACTGATTTTATTTCTAAAAGTTTGTATTTATGAAAGTGAAATTAAAAATTTTTAAAACATAAGTTTTAATCTGTTTTGGATGAAGTAGGATATTAAATTGAAGATAATATTTCGAAAAAAATGTTCAAGATGGCTCTTTCTTCTATTCGTTAAGTAATCAGAATTTTTCTGATAATATTTTCCAATAAAGTGTCAGAACCACGTTATTTACAGAGCGGAAAGCCATTAAAATTAATGTTGCATTTCTTCTTCTTGCATGCACATCTGCTGGAGATACCACATAGTAGACAGCTTAAGAGTAGTTTCGAGGATTCTACTAGCAAGGTTAGTCTTCTAGGAGAGCTTCTTCAATATAGCAAGTTGTAATCATGCGTCTCAAATGGAAGAAATCCGGAAATTTCAAAAATATTCACCCCCACATGTGAGTACGTAGCAGCTCAATAGTCATCTCTCGTTGTCAAACAATGGCTAATGTAAGGTAGATTTCTAGGAGTTTTTATATGTTTCCTCCCTTGCAACCAATAAAAAGGTTCAAGAAAGTAAACACGCTGTTTCTTTACAAATTTGGTTTAGATTGGTTTTCGCTCTCAGGCCACTTTTTGTACATAATGGCTAATTCAACTATAATATGCGGTTTAGTGCACTACAAACATCTAAACCTGAAGTGGAAATCGAACCCATGAATTTTTTTAATTAAGGAACAGAGCTAATCTCTTGGCTGATGTACAAGTGCAGAACAAAAGCTCTTAGCAATTAGTCTAATCGCTATCAAGTTTTTTTAGCGCAAAGCTTTTTGATTGATAAATTAATCTTGATTATTTTCCTTGTTTTTTATGATCATGATACTTTTATGTTCTATCACAAGCGTGGTACTTTATTTGCTCTCACTTTTACTCTTTTACTTATTAATAATAATTTACCTTTTCATTTGTTTTCTAAGTGTTTTTCACAGAATCTGACATCAATAAAGAATAAAATACTGCTGATTCCTAAATTAGTTTATCTTGTAAATTTCAAAACCAAAAAATTCGATGGTAAGAACCTGCGAATGTCTCACCATCTTTCCCAGATCTCTCATCATCAGTAGAAAATTAAATAAAGAAAAACAAATCCATCGTACCTAGATAGCTCTGGCTGGAGGCCATTTTGCAGTTCGTGACAAATCTTCGCTAGGAAAATTTGACTCTAATCCTCTTCTTTCGAAACACACACCTGAAAGTAAACACAGGAAATTAGAAAAAAAATATTGGCATCAGAAGAAGTGAAAAAATTTATTCGTAACCGCTCTCATCTACATGTGCTAAGTGACGAGAACTGCGGATAAGAGAATGAATGCAGAGCGATCCCGTTGAAAGCGAGGAAAAACAGTTGTGTTGTAACTATAAAGCAATGAGATCACTGTTCAGCCTGTTCGAAAAACAGGGGAATGATGAATTACGAAAATAGCAGCACAATGTGTATTTTGTTGCTTGTTTTTATTTAATGTTAATGCCCAGTATCATAAAAAAATTACTGCATTTTTAATGCTGAACTAATTGGTTATTTCTTCTAGAAGAAAACACTAGGAAGTTTTTGGAGGAAATTGCGATTTCGTAAAGTAACGATATTCACTACTTTTTAAGGGCATTTGCAATTTAATTAGTTATATTTAAAACAATCTTTTTCGTCGCGAAGTGAGGTCTCAGATAGATCAGAAAAAACAAAATAAGGTGTATTACTCTTGAAATTTTTTTCTTTAATTAGGAAGTTATTAAATATAGAATTCTGATTTTTGTTAAAAAATGTTTCAATGCATTTCTGATTTCTGGATAATTGGGAAAGACGAAAACACCTTCGCTGTAGAAAATAAAGCAATATGAAAAAAATAAAGTAAATGTCGTCACTTAAAAAAAAACTATACTTCTGGGAATGTAGAAAAAGGTCGGGATTTGATGCCGCACACATTCTTTTCTGTCTTTAGCTGTTCCGCATAGATGATAACTTTAAAAAGGAGAAAAGAAGAATTTGTATCTATTCTCGAAGCGACCTGAGTTCCAGAGAGTTTTGCATCATGACATAAGCAGTTTTATAGTGAATTCAAATCAGAATTCATTACCATTTAAGTTAATTATAAACATTATCAAAAATTCAAAATGAAACATAATCTATTTTAAACTGATTAGAGACCAACCTAATGTAAATATCCTTCTAAGTTATGAAGACATTCTCGATTTAATGCGAGAAAAATTAGTGTCACCAACAGAATAAAGATTTTATTTATTTAGGTAATTAAGAGGATGACAATCTGATATCATTAATAAGTTACAGCCTATGCTAGATTATTTTCGCGAAATCAAGTGTGGTGAAATGATGCGTAAACATGATGCTAAAAACAGAAAAAGTTACCTGGCACAATGAAAATAATGCCGTACAAAAAGCTAATAATGAAGAAATATTCCCGCGAATGCTCATGAATTTTTTTTTATCAAGATCGAAAACGATGGTCAAATACCTGAATCATCGTGAAAATCGATCTTTTTTAATTTTCTTTGACGCTAGTGTGGTGGCGAGATTAGAGTGCCAGTTCAGGGATCGAGTTCATCAGTGAAGGAGCACAAAATGACAAGGTGCTTAAAGATATGTGTGGTACTTGACCTGTTAACCAAATATGATTATCAAGATTCAATACATCTTTTAAATTGACCAAGGAAAGTATGTAATCAATTCTTCTAATTTGCTATTTATACATTGATGTTATAAATAAATTCTCTTTTTTTATAAGGAAGGCATTTATATAAACATATTATGTGTTTATCCCATTTATGTATGATCTTCCCAGCAGCTTATTAATTCTTTCCTTGTAAAATGTAATTAGACTGGACTGGCGGAAATTTTATGTACTTTAACTGAATTGTTTCTGCAGAATAAAAAAGAAATGAAAATACTTAATGGAGAGCAACAGAGGTGCTAAGCTGTCTAGAGAATAAAGTGGGAGTAAGTAATACAAGTAATGAAATTTAACAGAAAGGAGATTTTATCTAATTTTTTGTTAATTTGACGGAATAGAAATCTCCACTCAGAGATTTTATTTCTTTCTTCGTATACCACAAAATTTATGCATTCGTGATGCAAGGAATATCTCGATAACCCCAGCGCACATGCAATTAAGTCTTTCCTTCCATGATTGTTTGCTTTCAAATCCAATAAACTTAACCGATCCTTAGCCGCTGTCTCTTTTGGAGGGTATTTTCATCAGCCGTTATCGTCTGTTATGATTCCGCCTAAAAATTTTATCCAAGAAAGTAGTCTTAAGGCGATTAACACGAGATATTTATTCTGTGATACTTATATTCCTAGTTTGCTGACTGGCAGTTATTTCTTCAGACGGCGGCAAACTTAACTCCTGTTGTATCTCTCACGAATTTGAATCTATTAGTGCCCTTTAAAGGTCAATTTCAGATGTATGTTCAACTCATGGTTCATGCTTAAGGCATATTTCCAGTATATGTATTAGATATATGTACTGGAAGTATGACTTAAGCACGAAGTATATATATTGACAGTCGGTTTAAAATTACAATGATTGATTGTATTTACAGGTTTCGGTCGTCGTGAGAAATAAATAATGGAAACGCAATACTTCATTATTTCAAAGTTTATAAGTTTCAAACTTAAACAATGTTGTGAAGTTATTTGTTAATTCTCCCCATTTGGTGTCGCAAAAGAAGATTTTATTGGATAGTAACCCAAATTCTCAAGGAATGCAATGGAACAAGTACAGAAAACTCTCAAGCATCCACCGTGTAATATTACATGAAGAAAGCATAAACACAAAAATCTCGTTTGTAGTTTGTTTTTTGGAAAAAATAGAGTGTCTTTCAGTTGGTGGGTGTTTGTAGAGTGTGTAGTAGTTTTAGAATCTTTCATTTTGTTTCATATGTTTAGTATTTCAGTGTAAAGTTATCTATAATAATTGCCACATTTTGCTTTCCGGCAAAATTTTGCTTAGAGAGGGAGCCAAAGTTTGTGTAACTAGAAATGAAATCCAGAAAACTCCAAAGCACTCACTTAGTAAATTGCATTCAAAAACAAGAAATGCGAAATCCATTTACTTTTATTCAACCTTATCTTCATTAAGTTAAAATGAATAAATCATGAGAACCCAAAAATTTTTTAGTCCAAACTTTTAAGAACTTTTTTTTTTTATGAAAAAATAGCTTGAAACTGGAAGTATATTTTAATCTAGGAATAAGAATAAGAATCTAGGAAATAAGAAGAATGTGATAAGAAAAAAGAAATCTTATTATTTTTTAACAGCATAGCCTCTCTCACTCTTCATAAAGCTACTTCTGATTAAAGAAAAAGAAGAAAGAGAGAGAAGATCTAAATTTAGCAGACAAGGGAAGGGGGGGGGGCGTTAGTCTTAGAAGTTCAAGCATCAAATTTTTCTTTCTGTTTTGGAGAGACTTCGCAACAGAGAAAGTAATAAACACGTCCTTGATCCATATTTCAGATGCAACACGCGCTTCGGAATGGAACATTTTATTGCGTTTTCACAAACGTAAAGCGGCGGTTGAAATCCAACCTAAAATGAAATATTTCAAAACAATTTCGTAAATTTCTTCTTCTTTCTTTCTTTTTCTTTTTTTTAGATCTTCTTTCATTCTTAAAAAGTGATGAAACTACTTCTAAAGAATGTGATAAAACATCTAAGGCATTAAACTTATGGTTAATTTATTATAATTGTTAAAAATTTTCGCGATGATGGCTGTGAGAAGAATAATCTAATCTAGACAAAATCCAGGTTAATCGGCCGATTTACTTAACGTCTCGGTACAAAATAAATGTGATTGAATAGATGATCAAAAAGTGTAAAAATAATTAACAGTGATTTAGAATAATTTGATGTTTATTTTTATTCTGTATGAAAAGTAAAAACCGTAAAAGAACAATATGGTGATCATAGAGATGGAGTGATTAAGAGATCATAGAAAAGTGATCTGTTAATACATAATATAGTCATCGTATTATCATAACTCGCCAATCGTGATCATGCGCAAAGTTATGTTAACTAAAGAATATTTGGAGTCTAATGAGGAACAGTGAAAATAAGAACTTCTAACGATATGATTATTTCATGTGAAGAAAAATGGCTTAGGTTGCTTGGTCATTTCAATCACATAGAAGCCACCAATCTGATCAAGATTGTTGAGTACACCTTGTGCTTACCAAGGGCATCAGCAGAGAATATTTTCTTTGATTAACAATGTATGGACTGATGATGAAATTTGATGACGAAATCTACGGTTAACGGATTAACTAGTGAAGATTTTTACAAGATTAAAACCATAAAAGACCCTAAAAAATTCCTGGCCAGTAATAATATATTTAAAATCATCACATGAATTATCAAAAACATCACACACATGAATGTCTCTATCATGTGGTACATACATGAATAAAAATATATTTAAATTTAAAAGCTCGTCATTTACTATTTATACCATGATGCTGTGTGGGGAGGGAGTAGTATATTGGTCTCCCCGTTGAACACACACACACACACACACATATATATATATATATATATATATATATATATATATATATATAAAATTATTAATTTCTGTATTCTATCAGTCACACAAATACATTTTCACTAATGTAATTTTAAAAGCCTGAGTTCTATATAAATATGTATAAAAGATTTTTATATATCTTTGTATATAACTAATTTATATATAAATTTAGATATAAACTATATATTTATATATAATATTATTTTTATAAACGACGCTAATAAAAATAATATTTTTTACGCTTTGTTTTAAAAAAGGATTGGAGGAGAAGTTTAAATAAAAAATGCTCTAATTAATAATGCACGTGGATTTGTGAAAGATAAAGCACCCTCTGCAATAATTGAAGTACATACTAGACAGAAATATTTCACTCATTTTATATTTGAATTCGGTTTTTGGAAATCATAATCCTTATTAAAATAGCAAATATTTAATACGGTACCATTCAAAATGCTTCTTACTTGCATACATATAGTTTACTTTATTATTTTATTGGATCTTATTTAGAAAAAGAATATAACATGATTTAGAATTGATTCATATTTATGAAATGTGGCACGAATTGCAGTCACTACAAGTGTTTTTCAGAATCATAGAATTAAGCGTGTTTATTCTCCATACCAAATACACAATACATGGTTTAATACATTAAATACTTTCTATTTCATTTTCATAATATCTTATATTTTACAATGTATCACAACGCTCTCATGGTATATGCATGACTTTCGATTTACTTTGAATCCCTTTCAGATAACTAATAAATTAAGTAGGTTATCACTTTCTTTTTAAATGTTTGCTCCATTAAAATCCCTTTCGAAGCTAATAAAGGAGAAATAGCTCTTAAAAGAAAGAAAACTATCAGTTGCACGAAAAAGATTGTGCCAAAAGGCGTAGGCAGGCGATAGCACGATTCTAAACATTTACGGTGTTATACAAACGGTCGTCCAGCGGCTTTGGCAATATAAGGTGAACACCACTTGAAAAAATGAGTAACAACCTCTTCGAGTAGGAGGGTGTACACTTGCAGAATACTTAATTGGACTTTCAACTGGATTTGGTGTAAATGGAAACTCTGGAAATTGGTTTTGAAAAATGATCGTTTTCATTTTCTTGTCTTTTAATGGCGAAATGCAGAATTTAATAGAATGGATTTGTGTTGGCGGGCTTATTCATACTTGTTATTGGCATTTTGTTTTCTAGAAAATATTTTATTTTTGTGATTTGTTTTACATTAAGGAAGCCTTACTTGTCGTGGTTTCAAATTCCCTTTTTGAACAAGTTATGTTAAGTATAGACTAAAGTAATTATATACTTTGTAATAAAAATTAAAAATTTTTTGATACACCTTCTAATTGCTTGTTAAAAAAAAGGAATGAAATATTCATAAATAACTTTTTGTAAAATATTTTGGTAAAATCCTATTATTTACTTTTGGTTTGGTGAGATATTTAATTCATTGCCAATCGCTGTAAAGCTTTCGCCAACACGACTTTAATATCCAAAATTTTGTAATTTAAAATAATTTTGGATTTTAAACATTGAAAATAGAAATTAAAGCTGAATTTCTAAACAGAATTCTAAAAGAAATTTTGAAACAAAATGCCAAGAGAAATTTTCAAATAAATTTCTAAAAGAAATTTTACTACAGAAATCTAAAAGAAATTTTTGAACAGAATTCTAATAGACATGTTCGAATAAAATGCTGGTAGAAATTTTCGAATAAAATTCTAATAGATATTTTACATCAGAATCTAAAAGAAATTTTCAAATAGAATTCTAAAAGAAATTTTCGAATAAGAATTTAAAATAGTATATCAAGCATTCCAAGGACATTTCATAAAATTCAAGAGTAACCGATTAAATTTCCAATGTCCAATCAAAATTTTCACATTTATTGAATTTCTTCATGTCCTCAGAATCGCACATAACAGACGTGGATATAGAGGCTCATTGTACGAAAGAATCCATTGTAGGTTATTTCAGTACAATAAAGGTCTCCAATTCCTTTATTTGTACTGACTTTTATTTATATGAAACTACCAATCAATAGCAATTAGCAAAGGTTTTAAAAGTATCAATACCATGTTTATTTTATTATTTATTTTATTTTGTGTATATATATAAGAAAAATTTATCATTGGATTTATCTGTGAACAGAAAAACTTAGCATTATCTTCAGTTAGAATTTGAAATACATATTCATCAAATTGCTAATAGAGGATATGTTATTTTTCATTACATTAAAAGGGCTTAGAAATAATAATGTAATTTATACTATTCTAAAAAAAAAAGATACGGGTAAATAAAATATAGAAATTCTGTAACAACTGTTATCTGTCAGGGAATTTTAAATATATGATTCATGACTGCGCTGATAATAAATATATATTTTACAGAGATTATAATAACAAAGATACTTAAAAATAAAAATGTTAGACTGTATTTATATATTTTAGTTATAGTATGAAAATGATAGTGGGGAACGAATATTATATTCATGAGAGATGCTGCAGTTTTATCAGTTATCGTCTGAAAATCGAAATAGTGAATAAATATTTAAAATGGATATTTGTACGTAGTTTAATTATCTTGTGAAAATAGTTGAAATAAATATGATTTGTATAGAATAAAGCAACATAAAATAATCGTCTGATAATAGTGATATGGAATGAATTTGTAGGTTGAGAAGTCATGAATGTATACGTTATTGAAGGGTTAAAATGTATGAAAATTCGTTTAGAACTGGTAATAGGGTAAATGTTTAATGAGAGATATAACTGTTTCAAATATTGTCTGAAAATGGTAGATGGATTTACATATATTAAGTGGAGTATAGATTTCGAAAACTTGTTTAGAAATGGTTGCAGGGATGAATACATTTATTGGGTGTCTTTTCAAGTAGTCTTATATAAGTGAGGGAACAAGAATAAATGGTTAAAAAAATTCTTAAATATACTTAACAACAAAAAAATTTCCTCAGATATATAAAATTACACTGTACAAGTAATTTATTTTACTATTTAAAGGAAATATGCCTACAGGAAAACTTACATATGATCAAGGTGATGAAACATTGAAAATAATAATTTTTTATTGGTTTTATATTTAGTCATCTTTGAATACATCAAAAATAACTCTACAGGAAAATAGGGGGAACATTTAATGCTGAATGAAAAATCCGATTATTGAATGTCTTATTAAATGACAATTAAATGGATAAATGTTTAACGAGATGAAATCACACTTTTTCTTCCAACGTCGAGAGATGACAAGTGTATGACAAAGCTCTTTGAATGACCTTCATCAACTTTTCCTAGTTAAATAGCTTACTTTTTCCTTAAGACGCTGCTGATGGGAGTTTTTTTGTGGATAGAATAAAAAATATTATAGCTTCTTATTATTTATTCAAACACGTATGCATTACGATTCATATACAGTGACTCTAAGATGAATTTGATCATCGTATCCGTAAATCTCTCAACAGCGTTCTTCTTTCTTTTGACACTTACAGGAATATTGATGTATACAGCATCTATGTGCCAGTAAAGCATAAGCATGTTGTATATACAAATATATAGAAAGAGAAGGAGAGAGAGCTATTAAAAGTTCTTCATGCATAATTATGGGTTTAAAATACACTCTTAAATATTTAATGGAAGAATTGTCCAAAAATAGACTTTATTGTAGGCTTCATTTTTTTTATATTAGGTTGGGGAAAAAGTTATCCATTATTTTTTCGGTAGACGT
This sequence comes from Latrodectus geometricus, assembly GCA_026290005.1. Taxonomy (NCBI): domain Eukaryota; kingdom Metazoa; phylum Arthropoda; class Arachnida; order Araneae; family Theridiidae; genus Latrodectus; species Latrodectus geometricus. The sequence continues at coordinate 5,072 of JAPDSC010051454.1, read as the reverse complement.
CTGTAGTGATCGCTATCTCGTGAGGTATCTATCAAACAATTTCAAATTTATGCTTGTTGGAAAGGTGACATTTGACACTAAAATATCCTCTTGCGGTTTTTTATTTGATTAATTCAGTTACGAATACAAGGTTTCAAAAATGGAAGACAACAAACAGAAAATTCGATACATTTTCATTTTTCTCTTGTAACGGCGAAAAAGATAGTCGGGTGGCTAAAGTTGTGAAAGGTGTTTATCGTCCTATATAAGACTGTAACAACCAGTTACGCACAATTTTTGTTTCGTCGATTCCGTTTGGGTATTTGGATGCTAAAGATGCACCTCGCATGGATACAACATCGTCAAGAATGTCTATAAAATATCAAAAATTATCAAACTTGACATCACGTCAGCTGTCGTAATTTCGCACAAGACCTAAAAATCTACATGAAAACTGTTTTAAACCTTTTTACAAAGCTAATCTGAAAGAAGTTACAAAAAGTTCACGTAAAAATAATGGATTTCTTTTTCCCCAACCTAATATATTGAATGAAAGGGTGCATGCTAGTAACCACTGGACAGCACACACATATACACACGTGTATTGGAGAAAAAGAAATCTATTATTTTTACTTGAACTTCAGGGTTTTATTTAACATGTTTCGGATTTCGCTTTGTTTACTTGGCTTTAAAACTGTTTTAGGATCAATCTTTAGTTTCTGGTGTTGACTGATAACGTCCTTATTTTGGTGATCAATATTTTTAAGATCTATTTTTGTTAATTTAATACTCAGGATGAAAAAGTGCAAAAGAATTTGAATTCAAGAGTTAAGATTATCAAATGATCATTTTGAATTTATATTATTCAAAAATTATGCATATATATATAAGATAAATGCTTTTTGATGCAAAAAAGTAGATAAAATAAATAAATAGGAGTATTTACAATTTTATATTCTTAGTGGTCTTTTAAAAGTTTTATTTTACCCAGTCAATCGTATTATGGATAAAAGCCATTCTATCACTGACAACAACTCCTAAGAAATAAATCCAGAACTGATTTCATTACACAAGGTGAACTTCATCTTATACCGCTTGATCATTCAGAATTCTTGAATTTTAAGGTTGCTCTGCGCTAAACGAATTATATGTAGATTTTATCATAAGTAAAACTGCAGATAAGGAATGCTGCATTTGCACTGGCGTTTTGATTTAAATGTTAGGATGCTTTTTGAATTTTCTTATAAAAAATTTCTGATATGCAACAAATTTACACATTATTTTTATGCCTAAATTTCCATTTGTCAAGAGTTTATAAGCGTGATCTGAATCAGGTTTGATAATTTATAATAATTATCAAGCCTGATTCATCTGCACAATGATGGCTCACATGGGCGTAGTCCGAGCACGAGTAGAACAGGTCCGATACACGGGTTGGGCAAGGTTGATTCAGCTTTTCATCCTTTCAATATGTCGATTAAACTGGTACCAACCATGTTTGGGAACTAAACACTGAGGTTTTTGCGTTAGGCTAACCACTTAAATGAGACATATGCTTCGCATCCCAGGGCCCTCGATCATTTAAACAGGCATGGGCACTGTAGTTTTTGGCACCCATGTGAGTTTTCCTTTCACTGAGTTCCTTAATTTAGTTTATATTTTCGAAAACATCACACGTATACCTTTTTTTATATCTTTTACATGAAGAGCCACACTCACCAAGTTTTTACACGCTCTAAAAATCTTCCATATGTATCACCTTTGGTGACACGACACACATCTAAACGATAATAGAACTCATTCCATGCATTTTGTAGAAAACAACCAAGATCCTCTTATTACCACTACAAAACGTTTACGTGGTAATTCATATCCATGTTCTCTTCTGAATGCGAATTGCACAGCTATCATTTAGGAACAATGAGCATATAAAAGTTTTTTCTTGCTTTCCTCACATCATGTACTAGCCTTGTACTGCTTCATCCGATCGGAAAGAGAATATATTAGTCCTCTAAACAGGAATACATTGTACAAACTTAATGAATTCTTTCAACTATTTCTCATCTGGATACAAGTAATACTTGTACACAGATAATACTTGTATAATGTACATTGGATAAATAAATATTGAAAATATTGTATGTTAACCCTGTACCTTCAAAAAACCTCGTGTTGGAAAAAGTTAAAATCTCTTTGTATTAATTACGTGGTTTACATAAATGAAAGTTAAAAGAAATCATTTTCTAAACTCTCATTATTTCCCGTGCACCAAGATGGTCAATGTTTTCCTTCCTATTTGATTGGTTTACTTTTGAATCTCAAAATATTAATCAACATCGTATCTTTGTTCTGACTGCCCCTAAATCTAACTATTGGTTATTTCGCGTTCAGTTCCAATTATGTTTAGTGGTGGATTAGAATAGTAATTAAGTTTGCCGAGATTTTGTGAAAAATAATACCGTGTGTGACGCTTTGTTTGCAGTTCAGGTGTATGGAAGCATCACGTAGAGTGTTGTAGAATAAATATTATAGGCGAGAAGTCAAATATTTCAGAAAAAAGTCAACATATTAAAAATAATTTTGGAAAATCTCTTACAAAGCTCAAGAAATATTGGCATAGTTTTATTTTTAAATGAAAGAGGACCCCTTTTTGAAGAAGCAATTACGATAAAATATAATATTTTGAGTTAGATTGATTTACTATGATATATGCTTTTTGCTTACTATTTGTGCTATTAAGGCCGTTAAACATAGTCGGCTCGCCTCACTTTAAAATCGACACTCGAAATGGCATTCTCTTTTTCAAGATATACCGTTATTGTATTCTTGGGATATTATAGCTTGAATAGAACCTTTCGACATGATGATTTTCAGCTGAATCATTATTGATTCCGGTAATTTTCAAACTCGAAAGCGACATTTTTACTTGTAAGAGTTTCATCAATTCGAATTCCATCTCGGGTGTGGTAGCACTGAATTATTTGGAATCCACTTTTAACTGCTGATTTCAGTATAATAAGATCTCGAGTGTTAAAAATTGGCGTTCAGCGACAAACAAACCAACTACCGGTCAGACTACCCTATCTACTAATGCGAATTAAGAAAGAAGTCCATGAAATTTGCTCATAATTTGAAATTATGGTATTTTTGCAATATTTCCTGACTGAAGTAGGAATTTTGTTCTATTGCATTTGGTTGAAGTAATAATTTTTCTTTGCAGATTGAAATCATAAATAGATTCAACTTTCTGGGGAGTCACGGGATCAACATGTAAGCTGGTATCGTCTTCTATAAATTTCCTCATCACATCAGTGGAGGGGGGGGCATAGGACCCCTAAATAATTTATTTGAATTAAATCAGCGTGATAGTCTTTGGAGGAACCAAGTATTGAACCCACTAACATCCGGCCGAAGATCAATGCCTATCTCATCAGACTCCTTCAATGTCTGAATTAAAATATCTGCTGTCATATTAAGAAGCCTATCGATATTTCAGCCAATCACTGTTCTAAATTATCTCCAATTTCTATAGCAAAAGGGTAATCATTTAATTTTGAAGCAAAATGCTTCGAATTAAAAATGCTTTTGAATCTTGTATTCGTGAAAACCATACTTCAGTGTTAGTTCTAATAAAATTTTGTAATATTTAAAAAATAATTAAATAAATCGTCTGAAAATGAAATTTTATTCGATCCTTTTATAGTATAAATATCACATTTCCCTTCAATCAGTGTTCAAGAGGCAAATATTAAAATAAAAAAAATATTATTTTCAAAATAAATAATATTTCATTTAAAAATTGACAAATAACTTCTAAGAATTAAAAATTATATTTATAACGTTTCATCTAGAAACCCAGTTTTTCCTGCTGAAACTATTGAGTGTATAGAATTCGATTTGTATATCAATATTTTGAATATATAGATTAGACCTAAACATTAATGATGCTAAATTATTGCTTTAATGCAAGTGATCAAAATTGTGATAAATAAAAGTAAACGAATCTAAATTTTTAGATTCTTAATACTGCTTTTTGTGTTATTTCTCAACAGATGTTATACATCACTATTTTAGTGATATGAAACACATCCTTTCCATTTACGTTACAACAAAGCTTTTCATGGTAATGAAGTAAAACAAAATTTCAAAAACTGAAAACTGGAATCTATTAAAGCATAGAATCACCAAATTGGGTATAGTTTAATATGAATAATTACGCATCTAATATCTTTATTAATGATAAAGTCTAATTGATAAAATGTGAACCGCCAACGAAAAATTTTAAAATTGAGAATATCTTAAAGCAAATACAATGTAATTAGAGATTAAAATTAAAATTAAACAATTAAAGTAAAAATTCATGCATTATATAAATAAATGATAATGTGTTATCAAAAGACATAAAGTAATTAACAAACTTCAATCACACAATTTAAAAATGTACGAATAATCGCTAGGAAGCTTTCTTCACTAAAATGTAATAAAGATGGAAGAAAAAAAAAAATACAACTTAGTAATGCACAGAATATTTAAATTCATACCATCTATTGCTGGATACTTCATCGTTTTTCCTGATCTAAACTACTCAGAGAAGCATAAAAATATAAACTAACTCACCTTAAGGTAGAAAAGACGTTTTGCAAACACTTCCTCTCGCTTCCACGGCGGTAAAGAAATTAAACGAAAACTCAACTTCCCGCGTTTTTTCCCACCCAATGTAATAATTCGTCGCAGGAGCAATATCGTCTGCTAACAAGCCTTGTAAGGCCCAAGCGACGACTTTTTATGTAGGCCGAAAGAAAAAAAATCGTTTGGCTGTCGCGCCCACGCTCAAAAATCCCTGCAGATTTCTGAGGAGAAGGAAGAGACAGAAGGGAAAGGGATAGAGATGGAATTTTTCGAAAAAAAGTAAATAATCAAAACAAACAAAAATCTGTTCGTGTTCGTGGGTGCCACAACATTGGCAAGTAAATCTGGCAACGTTGATAAATTCCCCATTTATAAATGTTGGAAACAAAATGGGAAAAAATTTTAAAAACAAAAACAAAAAAAAAAGCAGACGATTTTTTATTTTATTTTTCTCGTTTTAAAAA
>JAPDSC010051448.1:0-40800 GCA_026290005.1 Latrodectus geometricus | reverse complement strand
ATGTCTAAGCTGATTTTTATTTTACGTCGATCCTAAAAATGTTTTTTACTGAAGCATAAATACAAATGCATTTAGCTCAAAACTTTTTGCCTAATTCAAAATAATTTTTATACACATTTACTGCAAACAGTTTTTACTAATAACTTTTGCAAAACTATCAGTTGTTTCAGAAATTGTACCATTAAAGCTTATTGAAGATGTACGTAATCAGCACAAAGCGAACCAAATTCTTGTTAGGCTCGAATTCGAAGCGAATGAAATCTTTATCGAAAATCAAGCTTCTTTTAAGAGAATTTAAAATATTAGCTTCATGTGATCTGTTATCTGCGTAAAACTGAGTTCTCTGTGAAAATATTGTACATAACGGGTCAAGAATATCTGAATACACACTTACACATACCTCATAGCTCAAAATTCTATCGACGTAGGCAAATCAAAGACTTAATAAATTGCCGCAGAATGCAAAAATAAATTATATAAAAATCTTTCTTTGAACAATATATATAATTGTTCATGTAAATTGAAAATGGATTTAAGTATATACTACATCATATAATGAGATTTACGATTTCATTAAAATAAAATCTCTTTTTTTAGAGTTCCCCAACCGATTCATTGCTGCAGGTTTAAGTTTGTTATTGGTTCTAAAATGCAAACCTGGGAGAATTCATTTTTAATTCCTTCAAACAAATGAATAATACTCGGGGTTAAGTCAGGCCTGTATGACGGTTAACTCCATACTTCCTATTTGAATTTCTTTAACAAAGTTTTGTTTCATGAGCTGAAGGACATCTAACTCTATCATACACCACTATCATGTTTTATTTACAATTTATAGCATTGAGATTGTTTTTCCCACACTTTGTAATGTTTTTGCAAAGCATATTCGCTGAGATTTTGTAATGTGTATTGATTTATTTCACGTTAATTATATGGATTTCATTGACGAACCATAATGTCAATTACTTAATACATTTGCTAGCAAAATACAACAAACTACTTTTCTTCCCAAAATTAATACACTATCTACCAATAAATATTCAGAAATCTGTGATGAAAACGTAAACTGTCTTCTTCAATAGTTGATAGAGCCTTTACTTGAGGCTACTATAGCCCTAAATCTCTGAGATATACTTTGCACAAGAGCTTGAATGCTGGACACTTTTTTTCAACATGGCTTTGAGAAAACATGCAAGTTCTTCCATCAATTTTAAATGTTTGCTGCACCCCTTAATTCAGCGATTCAACTCATCCCACAAGTAATCTATAGAATTCAAGTTTGGACTCCACACAGGCCAATCAGTTCACTCCATAGTCAGCTTTCCAATTCATAGTGGGTGTTGCAGTATGACAAGTAGTGTTGTCATCTTAACAATGATCCATCTTGTAATTTGCCCCAATGTAGAAAGCACATTGTTATCTAAAATAAAGGACTTGAACCTACCATGAATTGGGATGAAAAGTCCCAGTCTATACCACGAGAAACATCCATAGGCATAATTACACCTCAGCCAAACTTTAATACAGGCATAGTGCATTCTGGTAAGAGGCAACCACCAAACCCAGACTCTGTCATCCGATTTGTAGAGTTTGAATCTGGATTCACCACTCCAGAGAACCTGTTTCCCGCTCATCTATGGTCCAATTTTGGCATGCCTCGCACCACTTTAACCGAACACCGCTGTTGGATTTTATAAAGGATTATAGGTGGTAACACGACCCTGAATACCGAACAAATGTACTTCTTTGTTGAAGATATTTATCTAAAATACAGTTTCGAATGCTTGTTGAAACTCCTGGAGAATGTGGGCCATCGTTTTGGTGCGGTTTTTCCAAATTTCTTAATACAGCATTCGTCAATCTTTATCTCTTAGCCTGTACAGTCGAAGACCATTCCACCAATCACCATTCATCTTCCACTTCTTATTCCAAAAATCCACCGCCGATTTTGGAGTGTTTAAGTCACTAGATAAGTCCCTTAAATATTGGCCATTTCTATAAATCTGACAATTACATTTTTTCTCACAAAGTCTGGTAGCTCTGAATTGCATGGCATCTTGCATGCGACTATTGTCAATGCTGCTTTCTGCAAGATATTTAAGTTCAGATGACATGGTGCACAACAAGATTACAGATATCCACATTTACATGGATGTTCAAATATTTATTATGGGTAGACAATACATATAACACTTCAGTGTCGGCTATTTACTGTGCTATGTTAGCTATAGTTATGTTACATCGCCAACTTGCAATACATCGCCTATTATTGTCATTTACTAGTGGGTACTTGTTACTTTTATTCACAATATCTTGCCATTTGCCACCAAGTGTAATTGTATGATTCACCCTCTAAATATGCGTAAACAATATTCCGTATTAAAATTCCTGTTTAGTATATATTTTTTCTGATTTATTTTACAACATTCCTTGATGTCATTTTACAACACTGTTGTAAATAAATCGAAATGTATTTATTATAATCACCTGAAACATATTTATTAATAACTTATCTCAATTAAATGCGAACTGATTCTTATTTTCCAGGAATGTGAAGCGCCAAAAGAAGGAAATGATTGTCCGCAACCAACATTTCGAAAACAGAAAGGCTTGTCCTTATGGTTAGCATCTGTTTTCATTGTAGGAGAAATGGCTGGAAGCGGAGCTCTAGCTCTGCCTAGGGCTATAGCAGATTCTGGTTAGTATCTCTTTTTTAGAATGAACGCTATTCAGATTACATAAAAAAAAATTCTCTTTAACTCATAGTTTAATGTTATAACAAGTATATTGAGATTTAGAGAAGCTTCTGTGTTTAACTAGGAGCGTTTGGCTCTTAGTTAACAATTTTTACTTATTATTAATATAACTTTTATTAATTAAACAACTAATTACTCCTATCAATAAAAAATTCGGGATTTCCAAACTCCAAAACTTAAGTAGATATTAGAAAAAAGTATGTTACAATGTTGTAGAACTGTAGCGATATTTTACCAAATGACACTTAGCGAACGAAAAAAAGAATGCTCTCTAAGTTTGGGACTTTTTTGTACCTGGTTTCTATTGATTACAATTACTTTTGAAAAATAATAGGTATTTTACCGGTTACATTTTGTACCTAATACATTTTGTTTAGTGCTGCCCTCTGTTGGAATAAAAAATAATGACAAAGTTATTATAAGCATTATAAGCTTATAAAAAAATTGAACAAAAATTCATCGCAAGGAGCTACAAATCATCTGATTTTGTAGCTCGTGTCTTAGAATTGGGAAATTCCTAGACACGTTTTTTATGACTATTGAAAGTTAAGGAAATTATCATTTAAAAACTTAATTTAAGATAAAAACTTTACTGGGGATCTTCTATCCTTAATAGTTATCGTGATTAATTAGTAGTTAAATTATAAACATAAATTCTAATTTATGCTTAAAATTTAAAATGGGAATCTTTTTAGCATAAGTGCTAATTTAAAAGCAGTTTTGATTCGCACAAACTTGAATTAATTATTACTCATTTGATTGCTTTATTGCTACGTTAATATTTTTGATAAACTTAATTAGCCTATTATTTCACACAAACTTTATCGCAATATTCGTCTAAGTTTGCAAGTTTGATATCACATCAGGAAATTTTTATGAGCTATTAATTTGCAAATGTAAATATTTTTTCCACCTGATAAATTTAAAATTCACAATTTCTGCAGCTTTTTAACAGTTAAAAAAATGTGGCTCTAGTATCGTCCTTGTTACGTGGCCGCGAAGTTAATGCAGTAGGCTCAGTTTGGTGGTCTACTTTTGCTATTTAAGAATCCTAAAAAAAAAAAAAAAAACACGCAATTTCTTAGAGGATGTTCGTAAAAAACATTTTTATCAGCCTACATTGATGATTATTTCGTTCGTGATTTCAGGCTGGAGCGGTGTGATGCTTCTCATATTCTGCTGCGTCATCTCGCTGTACGCCGCCATCTTGCTCAGCCGCTGTTGGACCATCTTGGAAGAGCGCTATGAAGAGTACAAGGAGCAGAACAGGCATCCCTACTCTGCCATCGCTTACAGAGCAGTCGGGATTAAAATGAAGTAAGTATCGAAATTATGACGTCATTCATTCCCATATATACATTTAACGAGACAAATGTAGATGATTTACCAGGTAATTGGAATAAAGCATTGTCGTTGGTTAAAAAATTGTGCTTTTGCTTTGCGTTTCTAGCTGCTTATTTTTGGCGATAGAAATCACCAAAAAATGCCAACTGCGTTGAACACTACGCCTGTTTAATGAACCTAGGTTTTTTTAGCATACTTATAAGTCGAATCATTTGATACTGCGACTTTCTATATGCAAGAGTGTCAATTTTACCTCCAGACTACTGCGGTTCCTTTGCTGTGCGAACTATTGGACAAAAATATAAGGACTACATCCAAGAATTTTCTAATCCTTCTTTTTCCCAAAAATTTTGTTATTGCTAGTTTTTGCATATGCAAAATTATTGACTGTGGTAATCCTCGTCACAATACTCGACTTAATACGCAATTTAAATTCTATTCTTTAAATCGTCGATTTAATTAATACTACCATGCAATGGAATACCGCCAAACAGTCGCAAGATTGGCAGCAAAAATTAATCAACTCAATTTATCACCAAGCGGTGATTTAAAATTTAATATTTGTCTTGTAATGAATATTGAACGTAGATTGTTTACTTTATATATTTGAGTACAAACATGTTTGAATTTTGTAAATATGTCCAATTTAATTCAATACAGGTATATGATATTAATAATTTTTAATGTATGCCATATTTGATAATATTACCGTAGAACATTTTCATTTTTATCAAATTTTCATTTCAATAAACTGCATAATTTTTGCAAAATAAGCGAAAATTTGTATATTTTGACGAAATAAAAGAAAGGATCTTTATTGTGACAAGAAAAATTTGTTGTCAAAATTGTTTAATATAAAATGATAGATGATAATACAGCAGTTTCTGTTGTATTATCAACGATTGCTAATTTTCTTGCAAAATTACCATGAATATCAAATTTTGTCACCATTTTACTTTACCAGATAATATTTTCAAAAGTGAAGTGAGTTTTACTGAAATGTTTATCATAGAGAATATTTGAAATAAAATGGCGACAAATTAGAGACAAATGAACTAATTGGCGAAATAAATATCAACCTAAAACTAATTATAACCTATTAGATTTAAATTGTTTATGCAGTGTATATATATATTTATAGAGAGAGAGGGGGGTGATTGCCGGAAGATATTTATTTTAAATTATAAATATTTTAAAAAATCAAATATCTTAAAGATTGATTGACTAAGTTACTTCAAAAAGAATTTTCACTCTCATAATGAATAAGTTAAGTGTTTTGGACATTTTGTTATAAACCAATTGCTGATTTATATGTTGTTGATTTTTTTATATATTTGCTTTCTTTGTCCCTAAGTTACGTTGCTTAATTTTTTATTATTTCACTTAAAACCCATTTGCTAACAAAATTTTTACCTAATAAAGTTCTTTTCCAGTCAAAATACAAACTAATTTTCGAAAATTCTTCACCATAATCGAATGAAGATCAATTATAAACATTCAATAGTTTTCTTATTTATAAGAAAAAGCTAAAATATTTAAAGCTCATATATTTGCTTTGAAACATTGCAAAATAACAAATTTCTATTTGCAACTCTAATACCCGCTAGCATTCAGTGTGCCTTGCTTTTTGATTCGCCCTCGTATTTCAGTTAAATAAAATAATTATAATATTCTCCAAAAACAGTTATGTGATATAAAATACCACTGTTTCTCATTTATTGTTTTGTAAAGTAATTTTAATAACTTAACGGTTTACAAACTTCAGTCCTTCATAAAGATTAGTTTTTACTAATGAAAGCTTCGTACATCATTAAAAACGAATTAATATAAAGTAAAGAATACATTTCTGTGAATTCTTTTTCAGGTATTTCGTATCTTTCGCCATTGACATCAACCTGCTTGGCGTCGGAACGGTGTTTCTGCTGCTATCTGCCCAGCTTTTCAGCAGCCTTACCTCAAATTGGGACATCTGTTTTTGCTACTGGGTTCTCATTTTGGCAACTCCTCTCTGCTTCCTCATGTGGCTTGGAACTCCAAATGACTTTTGGTGAGGTAAATTTTCACAATCTTCTAAGTGTTGATTATTCTAATTTCTTCTATCATGATTTTATGATATTACTCTTGGCACAAATGCCGTATAAACTATCATGCCAATTTTTTTAACTTTTTTGGTGACAAAAAAATGTTGCCAAGATGACGTAATTGTGACGTAATGCCTCGAAGATGTCGTAATTGTGACTTAATGAATTATTGAAAAAACTCATCCTTCCAAATATTAAATTTAAATCTGATTAATAAAAATCGTAAATATATATTTTTGAAACATTAAGATTTTTAAAAAAGAAAAAGAAAAATTTTAAATTAGTTAAAATACGATAATAGAATAACATGTTCTAAATTTTTTCGTGATGATGTAAACGCTAGGGTTGCCAAAATAGAGTTTGGTGCATAATTCTTATCATTTCCATCTCTATGACATTATATGGGCCAGGTTGCCAGATAAACAAAGAAATTTGCCAAAAATATCACCAAACTCAGAAATTGGCATGATAGGTTATACGACAGCTGTACCTCACGCACTCTTTAGTTCTTATAGTTTCACAGCTCTAAAGTACCAAATATTTGAGGGAAATGTGTACACTGTTATTTAAAATATGTTAATAACAAACCAAAATTCAATTTTTTTGTAGAATATTTCGATATAAATTGGAAATAGATATAAATTTGAAAGTCGACTCATGGAAAAAAAGGAAATTTTCATAAAACAGGGAAAAAATAAAGTTTTATTCTTTCGTTAATTTTTTGAATAAAGAAGTTATTTTGTAAAACCATTTCTAAAATTCACTTTTGAAAAAGCATATAAACGCTTACAAAAATAAGAACAATCAACCAACTTTCTTCTTTTTTTTTCCTATTATTCTTTTAAGAAATTTTTCTGGAAAACAATAATTTTGTAAAGTAAATTTGGATGCTGGCAGATAAAATAAATGCACAAGTATGTGTATTATATTAAGTAGTGTAGAATATACCTAAATTGTAGGAAATTAGAAAAATGAGAAATTATAAAGAATTTATTAACTGCAGGCAATAAAATATATTATGTTCATAAATATTACAAAATACTTGCTTCCTGTAAAAAGAAGAAAATTATTTTTAGTAAAAAGGGTAATAAAAGCTTTTATTTATATTATAATATCACAAAAACCTGTCTTGACGTGCCATTGCTCATACATATTTCTTCTTCAAAGAAAGAAATGAAAATTTACTATGTAAACTAGATCCAGAGCCCCAAAATAGGAAGTTGCTATTAAAAAAAAGAAATTTATCGTTGGTTAATCTTATAAAGTGTTTTCTCTACTTTACGTTAGTAAGTACTTAGTTAACTAGTGAAGTACCTAGTCAATTTAAATAAGTAGGTTTCCTGAAAATAATGAAGTGGATATTGTCTAAATAAGCAAGATCCAGTGTCACAACTTCGAAAGAAGTAATGAAAAGAAAAAAAAAATTGTTTTTCCTATAAAGTGGTTTTTATTTATATTAGTAAATACTTAGTTGCCTTAAATATTAGTTTGGGGAAAAAGTAATCCATTATTTTTTCGGTAGACGTCTGTAGTGATCGCTATCTCGTGAGGTATCTATCAAACAATTCCAGATTCATGCTCATTGGAAAGGTGACATTTGACACTAAAATATCCTCTTGCGGTTTTTTGTTTGATTCATTCAGTTACGAGTACAAGGTTTTAAAAATGGAAGACAACAAACAGAAAATTCGATACATTTTCGTTTTTCTCTTGTAACGGCGAAAAAGATAGCCGGGTGGCTAAAATTGTGAAAGGTGTTTATCGTCCTATATAAGACTGTAACAACCAGTTACGTACAATTTTGGTTTCGTCGATTCCGTTCGGGTATTTTTGATGTTAGAGATGCACCTCGCATGTGGATACAGCATCGTCGAAAATGTCTATAAAATATCAAAAATGATCGAAGTTAACCGCATGTCAGCAGTCGTAACGCGCAAGACCTAAAAATCTACATGAAAGCTGTTTTAAACCTTTTTACAAAGCGAATCCAAAAGAAGTTACATAAAGTTCACGTAAAAATAGTGGATTTCTTTTTCCCCAAACTAATATTTAGATTTCTTGAAAGGATCGAAGTGGAAATTGCCTAAATAAGCTACATCCAGTACCCTAATATCAAAAGGGCTATAAAAGGAAAAATAAAATTTATATATTTAATTAATCCTATGAAGTGATTTTCACTTTACTAAAGTAAATACATAGTTAATTAGTGAAATACCTAGTTATCCTAAATACCTAGATTTTTTAAAAGAATGGTGTGAACATTGTCTAAGCAAATGAGATCCAGTGTCTCAACATGGGAAAGGAATTTTATCCCTAGTAAATCCTATAAAGTGGTTACTAATTTAAGAAGGTAAATACCTAGTTAAGTATCGAAATACTTAGTTGCCTTCAGCTTTCCGAAATAAATGAAGCAGAAACTGCCAAGATAAGCTAGATCCAGGACTGAAATGTACAAGTTGGCTATAAATAAAGTTTAATTTTTGTGAATTATATGTATAATGGTTACATTATAATATACTAAGTTTGAAAAAAATTGGTTTTAAGATTTTGTTTTAGACTAATCAATTTATTGATTATTGGATTCATTTTATGTGAACCATTTGCTACCAAACATACCATTTTTATTAATCTCACAAACTCAACTTTAATCCAAAGGAATCGGCGGTGAGCTTCTTTACCACGAACAAACGACTTTATAATTACCAACCTAAGATTGTTTTAGATTGTTATGTTCTTAAGTAGGAAAAGTAACCAAAATATTTAGGCTTTATACCTGATCCTGAGATTGCGTGCAGCAGAAATATGGACAATCTGGTAGAGAGGGCAAAAGGAGACATAACATTCTGAAATATATTTCTAGAAGGGACTGGTGAGCAGGTGCTAATACCTTTAGGACAACTTACACTTCCTACATTAGACCCACTCTGGAATAAAGGTTCCAGATTCTACTTACAGCTTCTGCTAGTAATATAAAGAAACTTGAAAGTGTCCATTTGAGAGCTGCACGAATTATTACGGACCTACCTAATTGTTGCCCTAGTGAGATCGTCCTTTATGAGGCTAATCTACAACCACTGATTATCAGATGGACCATTAGCGCTTCGAAATACTATAGCAAGCTATATATAGTTATGGAGACCAACATCGTACTTCTACTTATTTAAAGAATTGGACAAATGCTCAAAGATTAAATGCTCTTTAGCAGGGCAGATAAACTGATTCTGCTTTGCCCAAAAATTGAAACCTGCCTACTTGAGTCAGGTACGAATCCACTGGAAGACCTTTCGAGAATATTCTTTTACGAGGAACTTTTGACTTTCAGTAGTAAGAAAAATCAATATTCAGTACTTCTGAGACAATCCATAGAACTCCATCAGACATAATGCATATTTTCACAAACGGGAGTAAATTTGATATTGGCGACGCTGGTTGTGGTCTAGTCATCAAAATCCATGATGTCATTGTAAAAATTAAAAGGCGTGATTCATATTATTGTTTGGTTTTTAGATCAGAACTTATTGCCATAAACACGGCATTAGAACACATATGATTTATTAAGGATACAAGGATATCTGGATTTTCACAGATAGTAGGATCTCAATACAATTTTTAAGAAATTAGCGAAACATTGGTAACAGAATTGGCTTGAATATCCTTAATAACTTGAAGACTTACTCTTCACACAATCAGATACATCTGCAATGGATCGCCTCTCATGTAGACCTTTACTTTAGTGATCTAGCCGATAAATTGGCCAAAGAGAGCTCTAATGATCCTATAGATGTTGGAAACCTACTTATATATAATGAAATTTACTTAAAAGTAAAAATAGAAAATAAAAGGACTTTGCGGATTTCACCTAATCATGCTTGGTATCTGCAAAATAGTCTTGGGGCTGCCCTATCTAAAGGGCGATAGGAAACTACAAACCGCTATTAAAGACTAGTCAGTGGTCATATACGTGAATTGGTGATTTTTCAGAGTCAAACCTGATAGCTTAAAATGCAATTTACACCAGGCATTTGCTATCCCGCATGGGGCTAGTGAAGAATTTCATCTTGGAGAATCCAGTGATGGTATACGACTTTCTGTCGGTGAACGGTATTTTGGACTTGGTCTAGCTAGGAGCTAGGCCAAGTGGAATAAGTAACAACAACAACATTTTTAGTGATATCTTAATTCAATATATTATAAGTATGATTTCTTTATTCAAGTTCCTCATGCGCTCTTCTCAATTTGTTTCCAGGCCTGCTGCCTTAATTGCTTTGGCGACTACAGCTACTGCTTGCCTTTTATTGATCATTTTAATCGCCAAGGAAGCAGTGGTCACTCCAACTCCAAAGTACTCCCCTCCGACAGTGATGTCGTTTTTCCTGTCTTTTGGAACAATCCTGTTTGCATTTGGCGGTGCTGCCACTTTTCCCACTTTCCAGAATGACATGCGAGACAAAACCCAGTTCCCTGCTGCAATCACCATTGGGTTTTTCAGTAAGTAGTTCAATCTAATAACTTTGAATGCAAATTTAAGCAAATTATAATCTAACAATTAATGTATATAAAAAAATTTTTGAAGTCGATTCCTATTTAGGTCAACAAAATTTTATTTTAATTACTTTTAATTAACATTCGCATAGTCCTTTTGTGAAGTAAGGTTCGATATCGTTAATACAGTTTATTTATATTCATGCTTCGATGAGAATTCCATCCGAAAACTTAAAGATTGTACGCCCAGGTCTACAAACGTTGTAATTTGAAAACAAATTTTCCATTTCACTATATTGCAAAAAGTTGTTCATAAATAATTTCCATTTATATTTTTAAAATTAGAAAATAATTCTCTCTCACATACACATACACACTTTCCATCTCTCTCACTAATTTATTTCAAAACCAAAAGGCTGGATTCTCAAAGAAAGTGATAAACTCATCTACGAAATAATAAAAATAAATAAATTTAAAAATGTAAGAAATGTAAAGATAAAGATAGTAACTGTTAAAGCTAACAGATGGCGCCACAGCACAATTGTTAAAAAAAAGTATTAAAAAATAAATTATATAGATTCAAATTGGAAATATTGAAAGAAAGGATGATCCGATGTTCTGCCTATTTTTTCTCTATTCCCAGCTGTTACTTATTGGTGATAATTTTAAAAGGGAAAAAGTACACATACTTTTTTCTCAACTAGACAAAATTTCTGGTGCGAAACCTTATATTGCTTAAATAAATTATAGCATCCTCTTTATGGTTAGTTTAAATCGGCAAGTACGATTTCAATGTTTTTTATTGTATTTTACAGTTTTGCTTGTTTTGTACCTTCCTGTTGCGGTGTTGGGTTATAAAGTTTTCGGTGACTCGTTGCCATCCAACGTCCTTGATGCTCTTCCAGACTCGAACACGAAAGCCGCGATACAAGTGTTTCTGGCGGTGCACATGTTCTTTGCTTTCCTACTTGTGTGCAACTCACCTGCTCAGGATTTCGAAGAGTTTCTTGGAATCCCTAAAAGTAAGATATATTTCTGTTAACTCAACCTTTCTTCTCTCCATAACTAATGCGTATTGATATCACGTTATTATAGCATCTAATTATTTCTTATCTTCTATGAATGCACAGAACACAAAATAAAATCAAGTGTGATTTTTATAAACAAAAGATACACACTTCCAACGTTGTCAACAGCTCCGTCATCCCTTTGCTTTTCCAAAACAAAAACGAATTCTGACCTCGTTTCGCTCCGCAGTGCCATCTTGCGGTCGTCGGAATCATTATAACCGTATTGTTTTTCATTTTAATTCCACAATTTATTTACGTCTAATCTTTTAAAGGTGAAAATGTGCTTTGGGTACCCTGCTTGGCGTATTTTCAAAAACGCCGTTGCTATGGCGACGAAAATGAAATACGTGTTTTTAACGATTTTCGCTTTTGCTATGGCAATTGAAACAAAAACAATGTTTTTACACGAATTGTATAAAAGAAAATACACTGAATTGTTAATAAAAAAAATTTTTTTTTTAATTCTTCAAATTCTCGACTCCGGAGGTTGCCATAAAGAGCTCATTAAAAATGAAAAATCTCCGGGTTACCACGCTTGGCGTATTTACCGCATAGTTGGCGAGGAAGGGGACCCAAAACGAAATTTAACAATAAAAAATGTTTTCTTTGAATTATGTTTTCTAATATTACTCAGTGATATCTCTGCGATATATCCTGAAAACTAATCATTTTACATCACTGCATTCTTAAAGTGGTTTTTCTCTTTTATGTTCACCAATCTTATTTAATTTTATATTTTATTTCCATACGCGGAAATAAAAGCAATAGGTACCAATTTATTAAAAAAGTATCTGTCCGAATTAGATATATACTATAATAACTTTAATAATGTATTCATGTCGTTATTAAACAAATGAAGACTTAAGTATTCATTATTTTGTTTTCTAAACATATGAAATTTATTTTTGAATTATATATTATTAATATATAATTAAAAAATCATATACTTTGAAACTTAACTTCGTATGTATTAGTAATATATTAGGTAAAAATTTACGGTCACCTTTTACGACTTTTCCAAAATTTCGCCAAATTTTAAGTTTCCAATTTTTTTTAAATTGTGGAAAAATCTGAAATTTCTTAAATGTTAAATTTTTTAATTATTAAAACCATGTAATATATATAAAAAAAATTCATTTATTAAATGATTTCTACTTTTATGCATGGCAATAGAAATTTCACAGAACATTTGGAAAAAGATCCCGACTATAGATTGGAGACGTTTCAACTTGTGTTCATTCCATTGAAATTTTGTTACTTATTGAAGAAAAAATTTTAAACTAAGTATCGCTTAAAAAATTTTTACAGATTCCAAGTTTTACTTCGCTTCATTTCTTACATATGCAGAAAAATAATCTATAAAACGAAATATGATTGGCTAAGTTTAATCCCTCAAAATTCCCAATATTCCCCAAAATTCCCGAGTAAATTCCCAAGCTCCAAAATTCCCAGGAATTTTACATCCCTAGTTCTAACAAAGCACAGTCACATTTATATGTATTTAGTCAAGATACTTTTAAAAGTTCTATTCATTATTTATCATGCTAATTACTTTCGCTTCTTCTTAGGTTTTGGTTGGAAGAGAATTGTTCTCAGAACAGGAATTGTGATCGGCATCCTCTTTGTGGCGCAGTCCATCCCGAGGTTCGGAAAAGTCCTCAATTTAGTCGGGGGATTTTTCGCCCCCTTGACGTGTTCCCTGCTACCCTGCTTTCTTTACTATCGCCTGTGCTCCCAAACAGATCCCACGTGGCCAGAGAGGTGAGACATTTTTCAGTTGATAACAAATTTAGATGTCCTCATTTTCATAAAATTATTAGTTAGAAATATTCAAAACAATGTACAATTCTGAGAAGTTCAGAAATTAAATAAATTTACACTTTTCTATTACATATTTTCTATATTAATAAAAAATATTTTTTATAATATAATATTTCTGTAAAATAAAGCTTGTCAATATCTGTAAAGAGTAATTTTTGCTCTAATACTTGATCAAAATATCTTTTCCTTCCTTCAGATTATAGTACTGAACCTTATTAGACCCCCCAGCTGTTAAACTGCAGTGTGATCTTTTTTATAGTGACAGTGTTTGGAGCCTCTGCACCTCGATCTAATAGCCAAAATGACGCCAAACTTGGTATTTAGACTAATCAAGACATGGGAAAAAGGATTCTGGGGAAAAAAGTTTTAGTTCCAAAAATCACCGCTAGGGCATTTTGTGACGCCTTACAATCTATAAAATGTGAGAAAGATAAAATTCTAATATATACAATCGTACAGTTGAATTATGTTTATTTACTACGTTAACTTCCCCGGTGTGGAATTAGACCACATTCAATGTAAACACCGTTCTCAGAAATAACAACAATAAAATACATAACTTTTTATGGTACGAAATTCCAGAAGAGTTGCGGAGGAATTGATTCATATAATACAGCTTTTCCAGTAATGCGTGTTTCCGGTAACGTGAGAGGCATGGCCACTGGAGCTCGTTTACTTCAGCTGAGATTATTTGTCGGAGCTCTCTACTACTTGCTTTTATAGTCCCTACTACTGGCGCTGTCATCGCGCAACATTTGCATTTTTCTTTGATATCCGTGTTTTATGATAATGCTCGTTATTGTAAATACAGCAGCGCTACAAAATGCCATAGTAGCGATTCTTAGAACTAAATTTTTTTTTTCACGGAATCCTTTTCCCCGTGTTTGGATTGGTCAAAATACCAAGTTTGGTGCCATTTTGGCTATTAGATCTCGCTACAGGACACTACAAACACTGTCACTTTAAAAAAAGTTCACCCTGCATTTGAAAAACGCTCCTTTTAATCATTGAAAAACAGTTGCATAATAAGCTACTCTGGAATCTTAATATTGATATTCATTTATCATATCTGTGTGTGGGTGAATTTGTTTCTACGCTAAGTAATAAAAGCATGTCTTGGTACATGATACTTCTACAAAATTTCGTCATAAGTTTTTCTTGAAAATTCCCATGAAATTCTGAAATAAATTACTACTACACAGCTGTTTTGTTTTTATACGATACCTGAATCAAAATTTCCGGTTTTAAGACATCGAAATTTCCCTCTTCATTTTTAAATATTCTTGATGATGATGAACTTGATTCATATTTATTGTTGAAACTGTTCTCTTTTTTCATTACCAAGTTCATTGTGGCTCACCTAGTTGAATGTTGCCAATTATCTGCAGTATTCACAAAACGTCTTTAAATTCTATTATTTGAGATAGAAATAAGGACTTCCTTAACCATTTGAGTACACATTTTAAAAAGTAATGTCTTCTTTAAATTCACCTGAGCTAATTGTATTTTATAAATAAAGATAAAAATAGATCGTTTTCACCACTAATGTTGAATATACAATTTTGTCCACCCATCAAAAACAAGTCAATTTGTCACTGGGATGAGCTCTTCAATGAGCAGTTTGAAAAAAAATGTCGACCAATATCTTTGTGGGTTATTTTATATATTATTGGTGATTTGTCTCCTTTGATACCGCTGTTAAAAAAATAAATACTTATCAATCATTAAGTAAAGATAAATTTATTTCCTGTAGCATGTAAAGCACATTCAATATTAATATTTGATTGTTTATGCAAGCAATAAATAAATCATAACATCCATTTTATGGTTAATTTAAATCGTCAAGGACGTTTTAAATGTTTTTTTTTTATTGATTTATTTATTTTGTAATTTTAAAAAAATCCTAAACATAATCAAAGCAATAAACTAAACAAACTAGAGTAACGGTATCAGCCCTTGTTTTACAAACGTACAATGCGAAACTTAATAAAAGCAACTAAAGCAAAATCTATCTTTGTTTCTAAGTAAGAATTGACTTTTAAAAATTTTATGTATTATTTTACAGGTTTATACCACTCCACGAGAAGGTGATATTGATAATCATCGCAGTCAGTGGCATCGTCGGTGGCGCCCTCTCCACTTACTCAGCTATTTCAGATATCGTTAAACCAGACTCATTCACCCCACCCTGCTACATCAACATCACGGCCGCTTGCGAATTGTAAATGGACTTCGAATTTCTCAGTCATGAACAAGTTTTTATTTATTAAATTTATGTTTTGAATTTAAAGAAAGAGTGGCGTATTTTTCTTTCCGGATCATGTCTCATTTAAACATTTAGTTCGTCTATAAACTTAACCACTATGATTTCATTTATAACTATCTAGGAAGAATGGAATTTGCCATCCATGTTAATGATATAATAAAGAAACAGAATTAATTACAATCCTGTGTTATAAGCAGTACAGAAAGTATTAAATTTAATTATAGGATAAGATATTTCGATATCTTATTCCAAGGAGACATTCCCTAATTTTACAGGTGTTTAATTTTATCACAAGAAAAAAATTTGAAAGCACTATCTGTCAAGCTATCAAAGGTGAAATATAAAGTTTTACATGGTATGATGAATCATCACTGTCATTACGAAAAATTGGTACATCATTGCATGGAAAATAACCAATTCCACTAAAATTAGAAATGAATTTGCTATATTAATAGCATCATTATGAATAACCGTTTATTTGATCAGTATGATATTTTAAGGCATATGTTATGTTAATGTTGGTAAACTTGATTCAGAGAGACCCATTAAGTATTTTACTATATTTATAAAAAGATATTTCGATTCAGTACATCAGTCATTATTTTTGAAGGCAAATCACTCCTACACATCAAACATGTCGAATTAAAAATTAGGGCTTAGATGTGGACACCGTGAAATATCACTAACTTATAAGACGTTCGATTTTTTCAACGTCAATACGTTTGGCCACTATTTTGAGAAAAAATCATCAATCCATAAACATACTATTTAAACAAGATCATGAGATCATTTCTTATGTTTGAGATTGGCCGAAAACATTTGTGCTTTGAAAAAAATTTTCGTTCTTCACAAACATAATAAAAATTACAAATCTATGTATACATTTGAAATTTACTATAACAAATAAATTCACTTTAAAACAATTTGATGTTTCCTACATGTTTTGGAAAAGTTTGACATTTCTTAAAAATCAATTTTGATGTTTTTCATTTTGTTCAAACCCTGCTTTCAACAGTTCAAAAATTCTTTTCATGATTTCATGCTTTTAAATTCATCTATAGGCAAAAAATATACTATAAAGTGCTCGAAGAAAAAAAACTAGAAGGTAAAATACCACGAAATTAAAAGTGAAAAACTCGGACCCAAGGTAACATTTTACTCACCCTGCCAGGCAAGAACGACCGAAATTGAAAAAACCAGCAGCAATTTATTTATTTTTCTTTCTTTTCAACAAATGAAATAGAGAAACAACATCAAGTATTGGTATACTAACATAAACATTCTACTTTGGTCGTTAGATGGCACCACCATCGTCAACTAAACAGAACTGTTCAGAAGAAACATTTCTACTAGCATGGAATCAATCAACACTTTACGGAATAAACCTGCAAGGCAAAATATGTTTTTGTGTTGTAATGATTTGTTTGCAATGTACGAGTGTTTTGACAAAATAAAATTTGTCCTTCAAGTGATTCATTAAACTTTAAAAACACTGCTTTTATAAAAAATTTGCATTTATAATATATTTCTCCACGTGATTCCTTGAAAATGTAAATAAGATTCCTACTCTCACTATACATATAATAAACTTAGAAGTTAGTACGAGCAAAATATTTTCCAAGGACTTACTTGCTCATATTTACCACAGTTGAAAGGATTCTTCCAGGAGATCGGTTTGAAAAGATCTTGTAGTAAATTATCTATAAATACTATAAAATGATTGAAAAAGCTGGCTTTTCCTGTTATGATTTTTTCTTCCAATTTTTATATTGCATGCTTCAACTTTTGCATGCTCAGAAATTTTTTCGTTAATAGAATAATTCATTGACATGCTTAATATCATGTTTCGATTGTTACACTCTGATATTGTAAGTTTATAATTTTTTTTAATTGGGTTAACTCAAGACTCAAATATTTTCCAGTTTACATTTATACCATAGAAAAAAAGTTAATAAAATATGGGTAAATAAGAAATATGGAAAACATATCTTTCCTTTTCCGATAAAATCTTTTTAGTCATGCAAGAGAAAAGTAAAAAGACTTACCATAGATTGTTACATTTTGTTCAGCATTTGTAAATGTTTTGGTGTGTTTAATAAAGCAATGAATCTGAGAAAAACATTACATCGAGAAACTAAGTTTTAAAAATAGATGCAAAAGTCATGACATTTTTAGTCTTCTTAAAACAAAAACATTTGAAATCTCTCATCGGAATTTTTAGTAAAACCTAAATTGAATTGATAAAAAAATTGAATAATCTAAAATTTGCAGTATTTCAACTAATTTACAATAAAAAACGCTGATAAAAATTGATAGATTTCATTACTTTGATAAATACAAGCTGGCAAAATCATATAAATTATAATTAATATACATTTCTAAGTGTTGGAAGTAAAAAATTACTTACATAAATTACATCGTTTCTCTCAATGAAATGAATCTTGGAAAATATTGACCATGGGCTTATCATGACCTAGTAGTAGGACTTTAATGGAATCTCACAAGATGGATTCCTATCACTCCTGAACAATAAAACATCTCACTTCTATAGCAGTATGCATAACTTTAAAGTGAATTCTCTGCAATATTAAGAGTTTACTTCTTACAACCCATAAATATAAGGCACTATTTATGAAAAAATTTACAAAGCAATATGCGTTGGGTGTTAAAATGCTTTAAACACTTTATGGTTGCTTACAATACTGTATCAAATGTTAACCGTTTGGCTAAAAATGAACGTTTAATTATAAAGACAAATGAAACAAATGTGTGATGTGATGGTTCATTCAAATTTTATTATTTATTTAGCAAATGCTCACACACATTTCACAATATAGAGCTTTTATTTCAGGCTTGACAATACATGAGATTTTGATAAGCAAAAGATGCTTGCAATAGAAATACATGCATATAATAGAAATGTCAAGAGATAAGAATTAAAACATGTTAGAACCAGTTAATTATAATACCTGTTATCACATGATCAATACATTTGCTATGTTTTCTTTAATTTGAAAATGAACAAGTCATTCAAGCTCTTCAATTATTATGCTACAAATAAATAATTTCAATTATTATGCTACAAATAAATAATCTTCGATTATTATCCTAATTTCAATGTAAGTGAAAATTTAATATGGTATACCCCAACCACATCGCCTAGACAGTTGTAGGCATTTCATTTTCTTCTTGACAGATACCTTTCAAATATACAAAAAAAATATATATATATTATATTTATACTTTAGAATATATTTTAAACTAATCATAAGATATATTCTAATTAGGTTCATTTTATGGTACTTTTTTTTTTATTTCTTCAGAATAATAAAATGATTCCAGCATAAAATCTTGTTATTGTCTTGGTTATTTTAGAAGCATATTTTGTAATATATATATCAGTTCTATTTCAATGAAAATTTTAATTTTGTTCATAGAACAGGTATTTTAATTAAGTATTCTAAAAATATCCTTTTTAATTCATCTCTTGAATACATGTTTTTAGTGTAAAAATTGTATGAAAAATTCCAAACATGATAGTTTATTAGTATTACCATGAAACATAAATAACAAATGAGATTAAATGGTTTTGATATACCACACAAACAAATTTATTTTTATTTGAGACTAACACAATAAATCAGTAATTATGATTAAAATTATTGATCTACACAAAAACATACCTATCAAATATGAATACCTTGTATATTTAGGCATTTTTTTTATATAAAATTTCAATATCTTTGAAGAAGAGTTGCAAGTTTAAAAATTTATACTGAAAATGTTCATTTTAATTTTTACTCATGGATGCCATATAAAACTCTTAATGGTGGGTAAACTAAATGTTAATATAAAAATCCCTATTTAAAAAGTTATTTTTATTACATAAGTTAAGTCTATCACCTTTATTATTGAAAAAACCAATTTTAATTACAAATTTTTAACTTAAAAAATACAAATTTATATACTTTGATACAGAAATAATGTTAATAAAAGCATTTTTATTGTTCTTGAAGTGGGAATAATAATAAATGATATATATAACTATCACAAAGTATGAAAAAGATTGAATTATATTGCTTTAGAGTGAAGATAGATGAGCAATAACTGTTTCAATATATTGTTTTTAAAATATATAATATTGAGCTAACTACTTATTTTTAATAATCTTATTTAAAATGAGCTTTGAACATATTTAATTTCATAAGCTCAATAAAATTGGGAATAAAAAAACATTTCATAATATTATCGACAATTCTATTTATTTCAACAATTAAACATTTAAAAAAAATTGTAATTTCATTAATTTATAAAATAATTAAATGTATAAAACAACACATTTTTTAGTTTTATTAAAATATAGTTTTATATTAGAAACTTTTTAGTCAACTTAAAAGCTACGATATCTTACTATTTTATTTTTAAAATCATAAAAATGCAATAAAAACAAAGAAGTTATCAGGCATGTAAATAGAAAGTTACACATTTCTTCAAGTGCAGATCATTTTTTTATATATTAAACAATTGGGACTTATGATTCAATATCACATTTATTAATTTTTTAACTTGGCTGCTCTTCAAATATATTTTGAAAAGTACTTCAAAATTAATATTTTTAGCAACTATCTATTTATAATACAAATACATAAGTTATACATTCAGAATAAAATAATATAACATTTCTTATGGCATGAAATAAATATTTTAAGTGTGATAAATTAAGATATTTTCATTTTAGGGACTCAAAAACGTCAGAGAAAAATATACATAAAGTTAACCATAGATAGGCACAAATCACATTTTGTTAATAAATATTGTTATAAATACATAAATTATTTTCCCCATAACAATTTATAAAAATCAAATGTAAAATATGCTGAATAATTGATTTTTATAAACCCCTTCTGGACATATAATATGAGCTTTTACATTTCATATTTCTTCCGTTTCGCAACATAGAAATGCGCATAAAATGATTAAGTGTTGCATAATATTAGATATTATTTAAAATAATGTCCAAAAATAAAGAAAGTTACACAATTTCAATCTTCAGATATGTGATTATTGCTGTAGAAAATATCATATGATATAACACACTATATTATAAAAAAAATCAATCATATAAACAACATGTCTCGTCCTGCAACTTTTGTGAAAGGACATGAAATTATGCATCTGACTAGCAATCATTTTAGAAAAAGCACCTGAGATAAATATATAAAAATATATTTAAGCTTTCCATAAATTCATATCTAAAATATGGTTCAGTAAAAATAATTTACAAAGTATTAAATCTAATTTTACACTCATGAAGTACAAGATATAGTTCTAAACATAGACAAGAGATAATTATTCTATATTACAATATATATACTATCGATAGATGCAAGTGAGCAAATAATTTGTGGCAAAGTATGACTGAAGATCTTACTTGTAAGGCAACATCTATGAGCAATACACGTACATAAATATTTTAAATACACTTTGGATAAAAATATTTCAGATAAAGCTATGCATATAAGCTTTATTAATGAGATCAGCTAAATATGCTGCAGTTTTTTAACACAAGAAATATGACATTACAGAAAATTGTTTTTTGTAAAATATAGCAAACAGAAAATTTTGTAAAGAACATTAAAATATGGGCATATTTAGGGGGAAAAACTGTGACATATTAGAATAATAAAAAATACAAGTATTTAAGAAAGAAAAATATTATTCCTGATATGAGACAATTTATTTTTAAGTTCAAAATACTCGCCAATAAAAAAGGAAAAAGAGCAAATGCAACCATTTGAACTTCTATATTAATTAAGCCAAAACTGAAAGTAATTTATTTTTTGTTACAGAAAAGAAAATTGGTAAATAGTACAAAAAGGCAGGTATGTAATGGGAGAAAAATGAAAGCATACACTATAGCTAAATTAAATTTTCTAATAAGATTTCTTACAAACAAAATCATTTTCTAGTTTACATTAAGAATTGAACATTTTTGATGAATTAACTAAATATAAAATTAAAATTTAAAAAATACAAGCTTTCTTAATTTAAAGGGAAAATATACAGCCATTTTTCTAACATAGCACACTAGCAATTAACTAGTTACATTTATATAAATTCAAAATAATACAGATGAAAACATTTCAAGACTGTTTTTAAATTTTGGTAAATTTTCAAGACTTTAAAAAATAAATTAATTTGATTGTATGTCATAAAATATTTAGATTTGAAATAACAGAAAATTAAAACTTTAAAACAAAACATAAAAATTTACATCTAATCAAGTAATATTTTCAAGGAAAATATGAAGTGATAATAAATATTTAAATTTTCCATTCATTTTCTAGAGATATATGAAAGAAAAAGTTCATTGGTGAAAAACAAAAACTTTACAAAACAGATCTTTCTAAATTGCTAAAAGAAAAAGATTTAAAATCAAAATAATAATAATTTTACAATAATTTTTTTGTACAAAAACAAAGGAAATACTGACTTATATTAATATACAGGCATGAGATTATTAAGATACAGAGAAAATGGAAAATTAAAATCATTTTATTAATATCATAAATATGAAAGTGATAGCTTCACATGCATTGCTATTAAGAATTTCTTTGCACTGAATTTTATAATTTATAGCATTCTGCAGCAAGATTCTTCATAGTTAAAGTTATAATTATAACTTTAGTAATTTGAAGCCCAAAATAATTGGAAATAATAATGAAACAAATTTAAAATAATATTTTTAACTTGGGAAAGAAATTCTGACTAGTCCAAGTGCAAAACGTAATTTGACTACTTATGAACTGGATTTCACTTATAATTTTCTTACACGACTGAAATTCAACTTTCATCAAGAAAGTTTCTATGTGTAATTATAGAAATAAATGCTACCTTGCCTTTCCTATAGAAAAATATCTGTTGTTAATTAGTTAAACGTTTCAAGCTAAACTTTGGATGCTCATGCAATTTAAAAAATGAACTTTTAAGACGAAATTATAAATATCTTTGTATTTATAATTAAAGAAATGAGAGAAGATGAAAGTCCAATGTAAAATTGCATTAAATAATAACTAAGAAAAACAAAGAAATAAAAATGGCAGAAAAAGTAAAAAATTTCAAAAGAATCACATGCCTGTATCGACAACATTTTGTCTATGAATGAAAAATACTGAAGAATTTTTTTTTTTATATAGTTCTTAACATGCACATAGCAAAGTGTCAATTTTATCATTACAAGTTTCTTCACAAAATTTAAAAAGTACTAAGCAATTTTGAACAGTCATAGCGTGAAAAATAATTTTTAAAAAAATGCCAATCAAACGATCATAAAGGATCACAAAGAAACAAGCTTAGGTGGTGCAATAGTATCTGGACTAGACAAATCACTACTTGAACTTCTCTGCTGACCACCACAAGATGATATCACACATGGAAGGCCATTACTGGATGTTGTGGTGTTATTGTCCATCAAGGAATCGAATGGAAATAGTCCAGTGGAAGGAGTGTTTAACACAGAATTTAGGGCTTCTGGGGACGACTTATTACCATCGTTGTTGTTGCTGTTGAAGGATGAAGACAAAGGCAGAGAGTTTGGACGATTATAAGGCTTTAGCCTGTTCAAAGCAGGTTTAACATCAACTGACTTATTTTTAGACTGTTGCAAATTGCCACCTAACTTGCAAGTGGACTTGTGAGCTTCCAGAATAAATTCCAATTCCTCCTTTTGGAGGGTGAGCATATGGATCTCATTCTGGAGTTGTGCTCTTCTGCCTTCCAAACTGTCAGTCTCCTAAAAAAAAATAATAAATAAATAAAACACAAATCAAACTAGTTATTAGAACACCAGAATGAGAATATTTTCAGCCTTATGTAAATAAGCTAGACATATTCAAATTTAATAAAAATAATTTTGAGAATACATGCCCCTACCTTATTTAAGCCTATTTTATGAAAACTAATGTTTTTAACATTGGAATTGGTCACTGATAACTAAAATAATGAATAAGACAAATCTGATTACCACAAGTACATCTCACTGAATACCTTCGAAATGAAATCTCTATCTTTCCAACACTATGCAAATGTTTTGTAGTTAATTATCATTAATAGTTTGTAGTTAACTATAACCACTGCATATGCTTAGTAGTTGATTAAATAAATAATAATTATCTTTTATTAAATTTCAAGACTATAATGGACGATAACAGAAAAACATGCATTCTTATTTTGTAAAAATATTATTTTCTTCTTTTCATCCTAATTTTATTAAAAAGTATATACCAAATCACAGAAATTAATTTTTCCTACATCAGCCATGAATTCTCTAACACTTAACAAAATTGTTAGAAGACATAAGTGTATTACAAATCATCAAAAGTAAAAAGTTGAAAGGTCTTATGATATATGATAATAATTGCAACAATATGGTGCATGTATCATAAGAATAATCTTATTGTTGATGAAAAGTTTAAATATAAATGGGCAAAATCCTATTACAAACGGCCACAATTATATATATATAGTTTTAGTTTAATTTAGGCAAATTAAACTAAAACTAAACTCAGTGGTACAACAGCTCATATGTGAGCCAAAGCTTACATTACTTGTACCTGTTTCTATGACTAAGGGCTCTGGGATACGAAGCGTATGTTCCGGTTAGGTGGTTAGCCTAACGAGAAATCCCTAATGCTAAGTTCCTAAGCATGCTTGGTACTTCAGTTTTATTGACACACTGAAGAAGTGAAAGGCTGAATGAAACTTTCTCAGCCCAAGGATCAAACCTACTACAGCACCAGGCTTAATTAGGCTAACTACTAGAGTTATAACAATAAGCATAACTACAACTATTAAATATTCATTGCAGTAAAGGAAATGTAAACTATTGTTTTAAGCAAAAACTGATATACATTTCTTTCATAAAATGAAATTCATTTTCTATAAAATATATATTTCATTTTATTAACAGAACCTCATAAATTAAAAATTATAGTATAATTTAATATACATACACATAAATAAAAATCTCAAATTGAGTTTATTAATAACAAACATGGTGTTAACTGATAAAAGCATGGCTAATCCATTAGCAATTGAAAATATATATATCAAAAAGAGGCATAAATTAAACAAAAATACAATTTTTTTAGTCATAATGTAAAGCAAATGAAACTATAAAAGGTAGTAAGGTCAAAGTAAGAATTTCCATACACATTACAGTAGATAAAGCAAAGCAAGTGAATTATGAAATGTAAAAATGAATCTATTTTTAAAAACAAAAAAATTCAATATACATAATAGCATTTGCTTTATTGTATTTGGGATGCACATTATCAGATAAATTAAAGCAAATATTGCAAAACCATTTAGCAGATAAAATCAAATAGTTATTGATCAAAATTCAATAATTTTTTGGGTGCAAAAGTTTGATAAACAATACATATAAATTACTCTGAATAATAATAGATAATTCTGTGAAAGAGAAATGAGGTATTCATAAATTTACTAATATAATAATTAAGTCTTCACTGGTAGTATAATAGAAAATCTTTTTTCAGTTGAACATTCTTTGTTCATTCTAATAACACGACAC
Organism: Latrodectus geometricus; assembly: GCA_026290005.1. Lineage (NCBI taxonomy): Eukaryota > Metazoa > Arthropoda > Arachnida > Araneae > Theridiidae > Latrodectus > Latrodectus geometricus. The sequence continues at coordinate 15,388 of JAPDSC010051448.1, read as the reverse complement.
TTTCTAGATTATTCAAACAAAATTAATGAGATTTTCCTCAAAAAAAATGAACCACTATTTTAAAACTACTATATGATGAGATGCATAATTTTTTCCAGCTTGTATATCTTAGTGGAATGATATTTTGATATTAAATTGCCCCTAAAATATAATTCAAGAATAATTATATAGTTTCAAATTACAACCAGAATACTATGTGATCATTTATGTTACTTCCTATAGCGATGTTTGAGAGCTATTTTTACAAGATCATATTTATTCATCCACAGAAAAAAGGTTAAATTAAGTTTGAGCCAAATTGATCTTAAGTCATCCATGACACGTATGGCTTTAAATTCAGCTTTAATTTACATTAGGACTAATAAGAACATTAAGTGAATAGTCTATGTATTTTATTCAATTATTTCAGTTGATTTAAAGGCTACTTTCATCTGTATATGGACGGGAATACCACAGAATTTCAATAGACATTTTATTTTATAAAAGTTACATAACCAAGTTCAAGAATCTTTTCATTTGTGAATTTTTCAGCATTATAAATAGTTCATTTTATCTGAAATTTTAATTCTATTTTTGGTGTTCCTATTTAATGATGAGCAATGTAGATTTTTATAATAACAAATGTAATGTAGTTGTGAAAAGTGTGCGGAATACTATATGCATAAGATACATAAAATATCAAAGTAATTTAATATTAATAAGGTTTCGATAACACTACTTACATTCATTAAATTGCTGGTTAATTCCATTCGTCGCTTTCTACAACGAGCAGCAGCAAGTTTATTTCGCTCTCTTCGAATTCTTCTTCTTTCTTCCTCTTCTGGACTCAACTAAAACAAATAAATTAAAAAGTTAATTTAATTTAAATTTTAATTTCACTTTTAATAAAAAAAATTTGCAAACAATTGCTTATAACAAAGGATTACGATTCCCATTTACAAGTAACTAGTCTGATACAAATATTAACTCTTCATTTATGGTAGATTATTTTGCCTAATTTGAATTTTTACATAAAAACTTTCAAAAAAAAATTTTTTTTTTATTTTTTCAATATTTTTACATTATTAATACATTAATATCCTGTATAAAATTATTTTTAATACTCATTTAAAAAAAACAGAAGATAAAAATTTTGTTTCTCCAGCATTACTTTAAATATTAATAATTTAGTCATTATATATGTTGAATTATTTTTTATCAATTTATGTTTTAATACTTTGAATCTTTTTTCAATAAAATCTATATAGAAAAAAAAAATTCCAAGTAAAGAGTTAATGAAACAGAAAATTGTGTGTTTGCAATGATATGGAAATAGTTTTGCCTTTTAATCTTATATTAATATCTTATTCTAAAAAAAAATAAGTACAAAATAATAAGCAGAAACAAATATCTGCATTCTTTATTAAATGATTAAAAATTTTAATTGGATAAACAAATAAGAATTTGAAACCAAAATATTCAGAGATGTCAGAGAGATTAAATATTACAAATTAAAGCATACTTTGATAATTTTAGATTTGAAAAACAAGCTTTTTAATTGAAATTGTCATTTGTATTTTAAGAATAACTGAAATAATTATGAAATTGTATTAAATGAATTTGATAAGCACTTCTTATAATAAATGCAAAAAAAAAATATATATATATATATATATATATATATATAAGTTGTTTAAAATTGAGATTAAGAAATGATAAGAAATGCAACTAATTTTGCCATCAAATATATTTAAGGATAGTTATTATATAATGAGATTTTATTTATTATTTTTTTATAATAATTAGCATAAAATAGTATAAAATGATTTTTTTAAATAAAGTTGTTCAAATGCTTTCAGAAATTTAAATACATTATAATAAATGAACTAAATGTCAATTGGAGATATACTGTAGTTAATTCTTAATGTTCACTCATATTTTATTGGTAAAGCATAAGGAAATGAATATTATTTTTTTAACAATGAAAGAGGTTAAATTTATCTTAGAATTCCACTGTAAAAACACTGATTACAAAGTTTATTTTTGACTCAGTTATGGAAATAAAATTAGAAATCAATGCATTATCCTTAATTCTCAAGATTCTTAAGAATAGTAACATTAGAAGAAATTTTAGAATTTTTATATGGAAACACCTTAATTTCCAGATGGAAAACAAAATTTAAAAAGGAAATATTTATTATATGCCTATATTTGAATCAGTTTTTGAAATCAGGGAGAGTTGGAATTAGTACAAGAAAAGGGAAAATAAAAACAAAAAAACCTACCATTTTCAGATTTATGCCAATATTTTAATTACTAAGCAATGGTTAGAAGGATTATGTAGGAATGATATTAATCTGGTTGCTAACTCTTTTTCTAAACAGGTTCACATACTACTGACAGTGTGCATTCCACAGTAACAAGTCATAGATAATGACTAACAATTAATTTAAATACGGTTAGTCATTATCTTTGCAATAATAACCAATTGCACTTTTCTAACATTAAACTTAGAGATAACAACTGTATACATAGCTGACTAATTATCAACAAGTACGATGGTTATCTTTTAAGAATCTAGTTGTTAAGTTCAAGAGAATTCTAAGCCTGACACCAAATTCTACAATTTAAAGATAAGTAAAACTTAAAATCAAAATTTAAAAAGCATTTTTAAAATAAAATTATCACACTATGAAAAATAGATTCTATATGATAATAATAAAAAAAGAATCTAGAAATGGGTCACCAAAAGCACATGATTTTTGTCAATTGAATAGCATATGGGGAACTACTAATTAATAGAGATTCTTAATATTTTCAAAATTAGCAATCACAATTTTTATTATAGAAACTCATGATCTTTGAAACATTTTGCAGCACAACTGATTTTAATATAAAACATTTTTTGTTGAAAACAAGTGATTAAATATTTATTTTCCTTACCAAGTTATTTATTAAAATAAATGTTATTAAAAATCATTTTAAAATCATTAATATTTCAAAAGTGTCATGCCTCATATAACAACTTTTTACTAAAGGATGGACACTTCTAATTTTCTAAGTAAAGATAATTTTATCCATATTGAGAAAGATAATTGCTAAAAAACTCAGTGGCATAACAGCTCTGTGGGTCAAAGGCCCACAGTGCTGATATATGTTTTCCTGGCCGAGAGCTCTGGGATGCAAAGCATATGTTCAATTAAGTGGTCATATCAAACTAAAATCCTTAGTGTTTAGTTCTCAAGCATGTTTGGTACTCAGTTTTATCAACCAATGAAGGACTGAAAGCCTGATTCAACCTTACAAACCCAAAGACTGATCCTCGTACCTGTTTTTTTGCAGCACAAAGTGTTATTTTTGCATGACTGGTCTTCAAAATAAACTGCAATTTTTCAATGTATTTATCACAATATATATTTTTGAATTAAATAGGAAAAAACAAATATAGCATTTTGAAAATAATAGGAAAAAACAAATATATGTAATAAATTTACAATTAGTACACAAACTACTTTTTTTGATAGCTGGATGATTTGTCATCATCAATTTTACTGGATTGTATCGGCTTTTTGAAGAGTGACCTTCTGCACAACCCTGTTGCAGTCGGGTTAAGGGCAGAGGCAGTCATGGACCTGATCTAGTATAGATCAGGGGATTAGAAAGAAGGATGATTTGTTCAATAATACAGTTTGAAATACATGTTTCTAATTGCATAATTTTCAAACTTGCTGTAAGCTTACAGCTTTTTCCTCCAACTGCACATCGTTTCTTTCGAATTTTTTAGAACTGTCATTCATAAAAATATACTTAATTTTGCATTCCAAGTAAAGAACCCCAAATAAAACAACCATTGAAGATAAAAAAAAAAAAAAGCAATTTACAGCATTAAACATAAAAATGAGAAAATTTTTTTTTCAATCAACTAAAAAAAAGGAAGCTTTTTATCAGATACAACAAAACTAAATTTCACAAAATCAACGAAAAAATTGGAGAAAATATCCTGTCTAAATTTTGTTTTATCAGCTTTTACAATTTAGGTCTGCAATAGAATAATTTTAAATGAAAAAAATTCAAAGCCACAAAAGATTTGAAAATATTTACAATTATTTATAAATCAAAATGAAAATTTCTACAAAAATGGAATTGAAAAATTAAAAAAAATACTTAGGCACAATAGTGGAAGAAAAGAAATGGTCACATAACAGCTTGATGTTATTATACCTTAATGTAAATAAAAGTGTCGAATTTTTACAATATGCATGAGCTTTTCTAATTATTTATTAATTATAATTTTGTACAATTCAAAAATAGATTTTTCTAATTTGCATTTTGCTTAGAAAGATAACCAATTGCAATAAAAATTCTTATTGCATACTTTGTCATCTCGCAAGGGACGCCTTCCCCCACTGCGACCTGACTTTGAGGCACGAGAACCAGAAGAAGTTTCAGATGGAAGAGGAGAATCAAGAGATCTATCTGAAGACTGCATGCAATCATCAACCCATCGATTATCTTCCTGCTTTGGCAAGTTAGCAAAAGAGACAACAGGTGGTGCAAAACCAGCCTGGTGTTGGTGTTCTAAAGGAGCAGGTGGAATAGAGCTATACTCCATAAAAGATTCTTCAATGTTTTTTAAAGTCGTTGGTGTCAACGTAGCAGTTGTGCGTGTAATACCACATGTTAATCCTTCTATGGTAGAACACTGCAAAAAATATAAATGAACAAAAATAAATTATATATATATACAAATAATTCATGTATTGATTATTTTTAGATCATTTCCTGAAAACAAATCCATCCAATAATAAGATAAATCTTACAATCAAATAAGTATTTTCTTTCAATGAAATATACACTTGAATATAATAAAAAGACCAATAATTACTTTAAAATTATTATTGAAGCTACTGTTTCAATTTTCCCAATTATTGTACATAATTTATAAGAAATTTTGGAATTTTATTTTTACACTTAAAATAACCTGAGATAAATAATTTATCTTGTAAAATGTAGGTGGATCAAAAATTAATATTGCTAATATAAATTTAACTCAAACAAATAAATTTTAAAAAGGCATTATTTTGAATCAATAATACAATCAACTCTTTTTCAACAACTTTTTGAAATTTGGTGTGCAATTTTTCAATCAAGAACCAAAAAAAATCAATTGGTTTTTGAGTAAAATATCTATAGTTAGCATTTTGGGCATTATTCAAATTTTCAAATTTTTTACTACCAAAAAAATATTGTCGGGGTTGAAATAAATGAAAAAGTGCTATATCAGGCAAGTATGGTGCGAGAGGCAGAACCTTCCATCTCAATTCATTGATTTTTTCCCAGGGATTACCTTGTACATTTCAGTTATGCAATATTATGTTCGCAGAATTATACCTTTTCTGTTGATAATAATGTGATAAAATAACTAACCACAAATATTATTTATTTCAATACTCATTTCCAAACCACATTTACATATAGAGGTAACTGGTCCTTACTAAATTCAGTATTAATAATTAAACTTGAAAATAATTCAATTACAGAAATGTATACTTAATTAGAAAATACATGTATTATTTCTAAAACTATAATCTGAAACAAAAATCAATTTTTAACAAAAAAAGTTATAACACTAAGTTTCATCATCCTTCGTGATGAATTGAAATTCAGTAGATGTTTTCTTTAAAAAAATCTTATATATACTGTTGAAAGTTACATCTCATTTCATTTTATATATATATATATATCTCACAGTAATTATAGTTTCTAAAATTTTTTTTGACAATAATTTTCAGAATAAGTGATAAATTTGGAGGCCTTATCATGAGTACACAAAAACAACTTGTGAAATCAACAACCTTTAAGTGTGCTAAGCTTCAAGAAGCAAAAGTGTGCCAAATTGGCAGTTTTTCAAACTGTACATAACAAAGAATACAGATGCAAATAAGCTCATATTTCACCTATACCCAAATCTTTACACACCAAGGTTAATTAAAATTAGAAATGCATGCATCCTCTAACAGTCAATAGAAGATATTTTATAGACAGTAGGCGTTTTGCCATTGCATAACAAGAACTCTCTTAAATGTTCACCAATTCAAGCGATAGCACCTAACAGTTCTACGTGTGGTTTGCCCCCATCTATTACAATTATATAAACTATGTCAATTTATACAAAATAAATCGACATACTTTTGAAAATAAATAAATCCAAATAAAATTTTAAATCTATCAGAAATTTCAGATTTACTTACGAAATCTAAAATTCAGTAAATTCCAATCACAAAAATGTACAAATGTGAGAAAAATATTTCGAACTTAAAAACGTCATCTAGGAGGCATTACTTGATAACTTTCAGGAGTACAAGATAAATAGTTTAAACTAAGTCAGATAATAAAAGCTTTAAATTTGAAGATTTGATAGCATTTGATAAAAATTTGTTGTCATAAAGCATTCCGATTTCGAGAAGTACAACAAAGAAAACACTAACAGCGAATTAATACAATCATATTAGATTACAATATTTTCTTATAACTTGCAATTTAGATCCAACAATCCTTGTAAAAATCACAGACAGTGAAATACAGAAATAACAAAACTTAGTTTTCATATAGCTTATTAACGCTTGATCAGAAATAACATTTTATACATATATATAACTGTCAATTATATCTTAATTTACTCACATTAACAGATGATTCTTCTACGCCATTAGCCATAGATGATAAAATATCAGCGACGTTCAAGCGATCAGCTGATAGATTTTTTTCAACAGATCGAGAATACATAGAATCTATTGCTTTTTAAAATTTTAATTATTTGTCATTCAAATATAAACACAAAATTACATCATCAAGAAAATTTCCATAGGTCTTCCTCACATGAATGACTCATGCATGACATCATAGGGCATAAAAGTAGAAATATTTGCTGAATATTAGTGGTCACAGTTAATGTTCCTTTGTTGATTTTATACATTTACTTTAATTTTTCTTTTGTTTCTCATACGAATTATGTAATTTGCAATTTAAAAAATAGGACTAAGAATTCATTATTTACTTTAGAGATAAAAAGAGCTTTCATAGATGAATACTAGATTTATTTCCAAAATTATACAATTTAACGATACATTTCCATTTCGATCACATTTAATAATGCTGTTGAATGTATACCTTTAACATGGCCATGAGATTAAAAATGCCCTGATGATATTTTGCAGATACTGGTACTAGGCGTATGTTAACAATTTATTTAATTGACAGTTATACAAATAGCATAAAGCTTGATCACGTAAAGCAAGCTTCTCGCAACACCGATTATAATGATAATTTGACACTCCATGTCGAGTAATCAGAGTTTGTTCTAAAGTAGACTGTTAAGTTAATGTTTGAAGGCAATGTTACTCGTTTAAAAATACAGTTAAATTGCGGTTTAGGTCCCTTCCTCGCCAACTCTCAAATTTAAAGCGCTTCTTCGAACATTCTCATTAATTATTCTTTTGTTTTAGCCTTTTCATTGGTCACTAATTAAGTTTCACTTTGAAATAGAGGTATAATTTTCACCATGGCATCGGCGTTTTTGAAAACGCATCAAACAGGGGACCCAAAGCACATTTTCACCAAAAATAATACTAACGAGCAAATCAGTTTCTACAATTATAGTAGTATATATTACCGAAAGAAACTGTTATTTTGATCTTACATTGACTTTTGCTTATTAAATTATCATGACTTATTTAAATTGGTATTCTTTTACAACGTAATGAAATTAAAATTTCATTACTGTTACTATAGATAGTAAAATATTTCTCTTTATTCTGAATTGGTGATTAATTTATAAAAATATTAAGCATTTATTTATATTTATGTTTTCTCAAATTTTTCATTGCATATATTTTTTAAACAACTCAATAAAAAAATAAATTACTAATTGATGTATTTTTATAGAATGAATTATTTAAAATAACAAACAAAAAGCTCCTTAAACTTTAAGCAATAATTTTCAAAACTAATAAATGAAAAGGATGATTACATAATGAGTTATTTCCTTGATTTCGAAGTCCCCTGACAAACACAAAATAAAAACAAAAGAGTTTAATTAAGGTCTTCTAAAAGTTCAAAATGAGATGAAGCTCAAATGTTTTTAAGTAGCAATATTATTATAGGAAAAAGTACAGCTACTCAACTTCTTATAAATAGTTTTCTTAAAAGCCCCCTAATTTCTTTAATTTGCGAAAATTTAATTTTTTTGCACAATATTTGGGCTATTTTTTTATTGGCCTTTAAAAATTTGAGAAAGCTTAACTCACTTTGGTATTTTTTTCATAAAAACGAAAATGTTTTTGAGCATGTTTTAGACTGAAGTCTTAAAGTTTTCCTGTAAAAAGCATTTATATTTCATTTCAATAAGTAGGATAGAAAAGAAAAATAAGTTACGAAATGAATATTTTATCGCATTTAGCAAACCTTTTTTGAATATAGTAGATTATGTTTACATTTAGGTCTAAAAAGGACTTGTTCATTATTACTGCGTTATTATTATTACGCAAAAATTACTATAAAATGTATATTACTGTGTTTTGTTAATGCAAACGCCTAATAGGGGACAACACATACTGTTCATGCTGTTTAAAACAATGGAATATATTTCGTAAGTGCTTATGTGCAACATCATAAATCCCATTTCATTAATCTACTCCCCATCCTTTTAAACTTTCACAACAGAAGAATTGCTGTAAGCTTACAAAAGAATTGTTCCAAAAATTCAATTGTTGAGTGAAAGTTTTCTACCATTTTTATCTTCAATACCTTTCAATGTAATCTAAAAGCCAGTAAAATCTAGTTGTTAAGTCTATAGCATGCAGGTTAAATATGGTTTTTAAATAATAGCAAGGCACACCATATATTGAAACTTAACTAAATTTTATTATTAAATTAAAGAAATGCAAAACGTCGCAAATACAAAATCTCTGAGAGAGAAGCTGTTTCTAAACTCGTCCGTTCACATCGTCGGGGAAAACGTAAATTGCTCTGTTGTTCCTCGTGCGCTATTATTCGGAGGAGATTGGTGTTGCCAATGTTCAAGTAGAAAGTTTTTCTATCTGCTGTTGCCAACTTCCGAGCAGAAGTGTTTCACAAGTTTATCGGTCTTACAAATAGAAAGTGGTAAATTCGATATCGATCCAGGTGAATATTTATCGTATTCACTAATGGTAGCTGAGACACATAAAAAGACGTGGTCGTAATATTCTCCAAGTAGAATGATACCTCCGGGTTTGGAAGGCCAAGTCTGAAGATTTTTTTAGGGATCCCTGCTTCTAAATTACTAATACTCACCTTCTTTCAGGATTACGATGCTAATTGCCTCAAAAGATGCTAGCAGTTCTGTCCCTTGTGCCAAAAGAAGAAACCTAATGGAATCATAGTCAATTGTCTGGGCATTTGAAATAAATACATAAATCACTGTGATTTTCTGTCAAAAAATGCAACTCTCATGTCTCACACATCATGCGTGCAAAAATGAGATTACTAAGCAAGATTTTTATCCGAATCAAAACTTTTAAGCCAAATGTATTTGAAAAATATGGATTTAATTTTTCCTTAAGATTTTAATGATTCTAAGTTTTAGTGCAGACTTAATTGAAATATTATTTGCGTGCATTTTTGTGCATAAGTATCATCACATGATTATATAGAACAACTTTGCATGATTTTGTTGATTATCCTTAGTTTAATTATTTAAGATAGCATAACAAATAGTACATCATTAGAGCATTTAGTGAGTAAGAACGCGAAACTTTATGCCAATTAAATAAGCATGGATTACTAGATATGTATTCTGGAAATGTGCCCAATCAGGTTTGCTTTTCATGTAATATAGCGTCATCTCTAATTAGCTATTTAAATAAAATTTCTTAAGTATTTCTTAAAGCAATGTTTTCGCACAGTTTAAGTTTTTTTTATAGGTCATTTGTATACTTCATAATTAATTTAAAATGACAAAAATTCTTACTGATTTAAGTTACCAATGTTGTGATACAAAACTGATCTATCATAATATTTCATTTAAGAATAAGGACCAACAAAAATTAAATTAATATATCGCATTATAAATTTCTATTTTAAAATAAAAATCCTTTCAAATAAAATTCCTTTTAATTGGAAGACTATTCAAGCTATTGATATGTTTTATTATCTTCAACATATGATCATTCCTTGATGTAATAAGCAGTTTTTTTTACCAAACTTTTGACGGATGTCAACATCGCCAAGTGCTAGCAGGTTAACTGATTAGGTATTAATATAAGAACCCCATAATTATGTTTTCCCTAATTACAGTTGATGAATTTCTTTATAGGGAAAAATTAGGGAATTACTGAATGCACAATTTATCTGAACAAGAATTGATTTGAAATATTTTTAAAATACTTTGGTCCGAGAGTCTTGCACAATTTGCTTATGTTTGTGTAGTTTTGTAATTGTTTTAGAATAATAAATTTATGTCGTTTAAAACCAGTATCATTATTGATATGCGTCATACATAACATAGTGACGGAAACAAGCCCCGGATTGTACCTTAAGATGAATGGGTTTGGAATACTCATCAAGCACCTCGTAATTTTTAACAACAGTAAATAAAGTCACGCCTGTGTTGGCACCTTCCTTTCCACATCCACTCCACATCAGCTGAAGGACTTTTGTACGTCACAAATTGAAGTGCGCACACCCTCCAATACACGGAACTCAGGCAGGAATATCTTATTGGCTTCAAAACCAAAAATTATATCTTCAAATATTAACAAAGGGTTTTCTCATTTATTTAAGCGACTTTTTAAATAATTTTTTAGTTTTGTAGTTTATATAATTGTTTTATTCTTTATATTTTGTATAATTATTGTAAAATTTATGTTATAAATAACTTACTAAAGTAAAGGGTATCGATAAAATGTCGATCACACTTTGATTTTAAATAATTTCCTGTAAATAAAATAAATTTGAATTACTATCATTAATACATTGTTAGATTCAAATAAGTTTTTGGACATACACCTCATTTGACATCCCACAAGTGTGCTCTATGCTCAATGCATGATTCATAACAAGCCCTAAACAATACAGTTAAAGTTAACGAATTCGGGATACTCGCTAGCAACCAAGCCAGTTTGCTTATGAACTGGCACTTTCCTCTTCACGTCTACGCCACACCAGTGGAAGGACCTTCAAGAAATCAGGGATACATAATAAGAAGACAAAACTCAATTTCCTTCTATTTATTTGAAGCACGTGTTGGCTATTGGTATTGTAATCCTAGTCCTTAAGTCACCATTGATTAATACTAATCTAGTTTTCCTGGACATAACGCTCAATCCATCTTCCTGTGATATGGTTAACGTAAAAACTTTAAAAAAAAAAAAACATTCAATTTGGGAAGGAAATTATCTAAAACTAATGACAGGTGGAAACGATATATTTACAAAAGGAAAGCTATTCCAACTGGAAAGAGAAATTGTTTATAGAAACTTTCATTCTATAAAGAAACTATACTTTATTGATACATACCAGTAATAATATTCAACGCTTTAGGTAGGAATTGAACTCTCAAACTGTTGAGCTGAAAGCCAATGCTCTTCCTGTCATTCAGTTATAAACAATTCTGTATTGAGGACAAAAAAGTCTTTTCTAACTAAAAAAATTTTTTGCATGAAGCAAATAATCATGTAAAGTGTATTTTAAAATGTATTTGTGGTCATCTTTTACACCTATACGTGACAACTTATAGAATGTAATAGGTTGGTGTAACATTTTCACTGTGATATTTTGCCATTACTTTAGTTTTTAGTTGAATGTATTTCATTACTTTCTTTTAATTTTAATGATTCTTTGCCTGTTATTGTAAAAAGAAAAACATGTTAAAATATCATATTGGAAGATTATATATGAATTTATATAACATACAAGTTGAATTTGATAATTATGTCAGATAATTATAATACATCATTTTCAAAATATACAATATTTTTCTTTATGTTAAAGTAATTAAACAAAAATTAAAATTGAATTCTTTGCAATTAAAATTTTTAATTTCTAGACACGTTGTTAGCTATTACTAGTTTAACAATGTGTCAGAATGTGTTTTATTATTTCTGTACACATTGTATGTAAAAGAAAATGATATAAGGCCGTTATAACATTTAAAAGTAAAGCTAAACCAATTTTTTTTTTCTGATCAAATAGTTAATTTGGAAATTAAAAGTATACTTTAATAATAAATGTTAAGATTTTGTGATTAATTTTAAAATTTTTGTTCTCAATTCAGTCAAATAAAACAACAGATGATTAAAATATCATAAATAATAATGAAATTATTGACATTAAGAAAATACGAATATTATTTCTTTTTTTAGTCTTCAAAATACACACCAATAAAATATAAAATGAATGATATTTTTTTAATATAAATATAAATGCATAATAATTCCAATAAACATTTGAGTCTTAATAATATTTATAAATAAGCGTAGTCCGGTTTTAAAAATACGCCAAAGTTCTTCATTAGGTATGTACAACATTAAAGCACACAGTGGCGATATTCATTTATGCTTCGTGGTACTAAGCATAATTTTGAATGTCTTTGTCGAGCATAAGAACACCTTTGGCTTGCCCGACGTCCAGGGACGGAGCGGTTGGAGATTCCAATATCATGAACACCCAGGTGAAGACGGCGAACGTGGCGGCGTTCGTGGGGAAGGCGCGAATTATTGTCGAGTTCAGTCCCTTTGTGAAAACCTTGAGTCCTTCCTGTTTGTAGCTCTTTTTCACGCAGTCAATCAAACCACTGTATTTCTTCGGTTTACCATCCATACCGTCTACTTGGAGTCGAGATTTAACAACGTCGAAAGGGTAGATAACGATCCACGACATCACCCCGGCTAGACCACCAACGAACAGCAGAGACAGCGTGTTCACTTTGCCCTTGGAGTCCGTGACCTTGCTGGTTAAGTATTCGTATCCGGAAAAGTACACCCCGAATCCGGGAGCATCCCTGAGTATCGTGCACCCGATACCTCTGTACAAGCCTCGAATGCCTTCTTTCTTGAAGGCTTTCACCAAACAGTCCAAAGGGTTTTTGTAAGTAACGCTGTTTCGAGTCCAGAAAGCGGTCCTCGCTAAGCGATTCTGTTGGCCCTGGAGTTGCATCCGGGTCTTAGCTAGTTCCATCGGACTGGTGACGAAACTCTGGACGAATCCGGCAGCACTTCCAGCTAGGAACTGGTTCAGAAGGTTGTTGGTAGACGAAGAGGCCCTGACGAGGTTCCCGTAGACTCCGAACACAATGGCATTCACGGCAGCAAGTCCGGCCATAGGCGAAGACATGCCTTTAAATAGACCTTGGTACTGAAAGGACAAAGAAAAATCTTCATATTAAAAAGAGAATAAAGCAAATTATTATCGGAAATACGACTGTATATATCATCTATTGGATTGTCCGGAAAGTTCGTGCAGATATTTTAGGAAAATTATAAGGCAGCTAATTTAATCATTGATATACATTTATTAAATTATATAGGTACCATTCTGCTCCACAACCTTTCTCCATCTTTCGTGAAGCTTGAGAATTCCCTCCTTCCAGAACCTCTTAGATTTCTTTACAAAAAATATGTCCAAATGGGTTTTGATCTCAACCAAAGAGTCGAAATTTTTCTTATTAAGGGAAATCCTTCATCCAGCATCCTCATCATCAACTACGCATTTCTAATTTGCCGCATGTGCGGCATTTTTGCCTTTTCAGAAAAAGAAAAATGTTTACAATGCACTTTATTTGCCACCATATTCTAAGGCTGATAAAAACTAACGAATCGTAACCAATTTTATTTCAAATATGACTGAATCCATTTCTTTTAGAATATGTACACATGTTATTTGTTTTGAATAAGTGTGATATATTCAGTCAGGTCTCTCGCGCTACCTACCGAAAATCGGCACGAACTTTCTGGACAACCTAATAGTATGTTAAAAATGTATAAGAAAATAGATAAAATTCCAATTAGTCTTCATTAATTAATGTACAAATATTTTATATTATTTATTAATGTACAAATGTTTTTAAATATTAATTATTTTTAACCTCATGTTCTTAAAAAAAAGAAACAGAAACAAATCCTTGAATGTTTCTATTTCTTTATGTATTTTTAATTATTTATGGATATCATTAATAATAAACATAAAAGAAATGCGCAAAATGAATTAGAAATTTAATTTTTGAAGTCATCTAATGAAAATTTTACTTCCTTTAAAATTCTTGGCAAACACAGGAATAAAAACTATTGAGTTTATTAAACTTAGTTTTGAAAAAGAACTTAATTAATTTCTTGTTAAGCTTCTAAAGTTTTATTTTATTCATATAATATTATAGTTATATATATACTTAACACTTTAATGTACTTTTTTTATTTTATAGTTATACTTGTACGTTATTACTCTTATTTTTGTTGTCATGTTAATAACACTTTTACCATTCCTTTAATGGAATATTTTTTCAAATTCAAAATATTTTGCTGTGTGCGTGTGTCAGCTGTATTGTACAAAAATACAGAAATTATTCTAAGAGTTTTCAATGACAACTTACCGATTCTTGTTTTATGATTGTTGACAAACAGTGGAAGGTGCCTCTGTAGATTTTATTATTGCTATCTTGAGTTTGAAGACGAACCTGAATAAATTAAAATCTTATTTTTATTTTCATCAATTCCAAAGAAAATTAATTACATCATTTATTAAAGAACAATTTATTTGAATTCATAAATTGTAAAAGTCTTAGAAATAATATGCATACATAATAAAAAGTCCATATTGCTTATAAAAATTAATTTTTCAAATGTTACAAATTTTAAATAAATTAATATTAATTATTTTATTTATTATTCTTTTAATCTAGGAGCATTTTTACATAATATTATCTGAATTTAATTTGCCTCTGATCATGATGAATTTATAGTAATCTATTAAATTATTCTCCAAAATGTTGTCATCATTTTAATCTAACTATTTTTAAACCAATGCCGTTTTTATTACTTCTATATTTTTTAACAATTATAACAAAAATAAAAAACCTATTTATGTCGCCTTTACAGATTTAAACTAACAATAAAGTGGATGTTATGATTTATTTATTGCTTGCATAAACAGTCAGATATTAATATTTAATGTGCTTTACATGCTACATGAAATAATTTTATCTTTGCTTAACTTAACTCTTTTATATATTAAATAATTTATGTATATATATATATGTTGTATACTCCAGTAACTGTGATATATGAGGGAAGGTAACGTAAGATATTTATACAATTACCTTGACAGTATCGAAAGGATGTCCTACTAATACTCCAGCGCATCCTGAAAAATAAAAATA
>JAPDSC010051443.1:82856-149700 GCA_026290005.1 Latrodectus geometricus | reverse complement strand
GGGGGGGGAGAGGGAGAGCAAGGAAAATCCCCAAACACCTGCCAGATCAAGGACTCATGCAGAAAGCAGGATTGCAACGATTTTTTTTTTTATTTGGTTTTACCACTACACCACTTACCACTAAAGATAGTTTGTCAGTTTTGAGTGGGTTCCCAATTACTACAAACATCAGGGCCAGGAGGTAAGAACCGAACCTATGAACTGTTTAACTAAAGGACAGAGCAGTCATTATTCATATGTCAGCTTGGCAAATTCTTTCTTGTGATCAAAGTCCCAATTTGGAAATCATCCCGATATTTAACAGCCAAGCTGGAATATTTCTACTGCTAAATTATTTGCCAAAATCCCAGAAAGTATCCTGGAGAAAAATTTTAGTGCGGTTAATCAAAATATAAATGATGGAAATATGCAAGCGTTCTTAAATTTTTTTACATTAATAATTCAAATTACTAAGAATCATAAAGACAAGTAAAAAATTCATTCAAGTGCATTAGCTTTTTTTCACTCTCAATGACATAGAAAATATATGATTACAAAATTTCTCAATAACAAAATAATCAAAATAATTTTTAACAGGTGTTCTTAAGAAATGAATATCAACAGAAACACTTGCTTCAATAATAATTTTCAGAATAAAGTGATGAGAAGTCATTGATTATTTTTATCATAATATTATGCAAATGAGGCAGGCCCAAGGGGAGATAAAGGTCTCCACCGCTACAAGTTTCTAATGTAACTTGTTCTTGTTATTATTATTCATTAATTTCTCAATGATTCAGGTTATTTTCAAGGGCTATCCAATGTCAAGGTCAACGCACCTTTCTGTGCATAAAACCCTTTGGTGATGAGCCGTTGGCTAACATACCTACATTGAAGAGAAATAGCTTGCATAAACGAAACTAAGGTGAAGTAGTATTTATTCTTCATAAGGAAACAACATTAAAAAGTAACAGAATAAGTCCTTATAAAATAAAAATATTGTCAATAAGGAACTAGATATTGTCATTTCTTAACATTAAATGTTCGGATATGAAATTTTGGGAACCCAAGTCTCAAAATTCAAGCTAAAATCATGCATTTAAAATTGCCCTATTCTTTTTTTGGAAAAGAAAATTGTGTTCAACTATAAAAACATGTTCATGCAAAAATTTACAATTTTAATAAATAATAGGAAATAAATTTTATTAAAACAAAAAATTGTGCATATATTTATTAACTTTTCCATATACATATATTGAAATGTTTTTATTTACGGTATAGTTTTGTAAAATTTTGTGAAAACGTTATATTTTTAATTCATGCTATTCTAAAATAGAACATTTATAAAAGGATAAAAAATAGTTTTATGAATCAAAAACAGAGTTATAGTGTTTTATATATGATTTCATTCTCACCGAAGGGATTTAAAAATAATTGTTACAAGATATTTCAATCGATATTTAAGGATCTCTAAAGAAACAGTTGATAAATAATGATAATAATTGAAAAAGTTGTCCTACAATTTGGTAAAAATTTATGTTCGACGAGTCGAATCTTCAAAAAATTTTATTCCATTTTATAAATTTAAAAATAAAAACGCTACAAAATGTGAAATTAATACAGGAAAATATAATGAAAAATAAATTGTACATATTTTAATTTCCAACAAATATTTTAAACAAGCATAACAAAAGAAATTTTTAGAAATTAACATTTTTAGAATGTTAAATTATTTATTGTTCCTTTTATTTTACATCATAGCCGCGCCGAATTTCATCAGATTCAACCTAATATAAATTTGGATTTACCAATACTTCTTATATAAAATCAATAATCGTGATCTCTAATTCTTTCATTTGTTCTAATTTAAATAAATATACTTTGGTAATGAAATGCAAGTTGCAAACATATTTTTAAGAACTGAGGTACTAACTTGAAACTTAAACTTATAAAGCCAACATTTTTGTTTAAATATTGCCATTTTATTAACATGCATTATTAATTTTGAATTTATACTTATTTCATTGGTAATTTGCAACTCAAATAAGGGAAAAAATTGTAAAAATAAATGCAATTCATAAGTAAAACAATTACTTGCATTGTTATGATTTGCATTGCCCAAAAAGAGAAAATTTTTCTTACAAAAATAAACTAATCATTCCAGTTTGTGTTTCAAAAATATTTTTCATTTTACTTTTGTGATGTAGATCTTGGACATATAAATATTTTTAAAAACTTATTTTGCTAACACAGTTTCTTGTATATCGAACAAAAGAACGAGTTTTCTCGTTGAAATTTTCTCCTTCATTTGCGCTGTTTAACTGAATTTTTAGACCGTGTTAACTCTTTGTTAAGCCCATACACTGAAAACCTTCCTTCAGTAAATATGGTAGAATTTTAACTGGCCTAGAAAAAATAGACGGAGAAATGAAAACAGAAAAGTTACTAAGTAAAAAACAGTTTTAGTCGTACACACAAACAACTCAGGATATGATTATATATATTTTATTACATTCATAAATATAAAAACGTCCAATTTCTATGCAAAATCACATAAAATACAAACGAAAAATTTGTATTTAAAAAGAAATTAATTTTTTTACCCTAAATATAAAAGTATTTACTCATTTTTAAATACATAGCTTATCAAAAACTTATAATTGTAAATTATGGAAATTAAATAAAGTTAACAATACATTTTATTAAACAAAATGCTTTAAATAAATTTATATGTTATTACAAATTTTTGTATGATAACTTTTGTGGTATTTTTGTCCATTGATATACATACTAGTTGTGCAGAAAATGTTTCTGAAAATCAGTTGTTGATTTTGTATCATTCTATTGGCAACATAAGGTTTTAAAATTTAATATGATTTAAGTATATAAAATCGCAACTAAATTCGATGATTGCCGTACAAACGGCAATCTTGTCTAATATGATTGATGCAAAGTTATGTTAATTTTAATACAATAGTCAAATGGATTTGTCAATTTTGTATTTGATTATTGTATTTATTAGAATTCTCTTAATTCTTTTTGTATAAGTAGCTGCATCAATATTTCTGGAATAGCACGAGTTTCATGTAGATCTGATATAAAGTTACTCCAGTTTCGGCATAATAATCAAATACATTCTGCAGGTTCTTTTCTGCATCAAATTGATGATTTTTCAAGTCTCCTTTTGTTTTTATATAAGCAAATATTATACAGCAGAATTTTTTCAAGTATTACAGTATCAGGAATGTAAATATCTATATGATATGAAATACTAATTTAATCGAAAGTCTCGTGTGTGATGGATCCAGACTACCTTACACCAAATTGATGATTGACATTTTGCAGAATATGCTCAATTGTTCATGTCAGTAATGAAAAGATTTCTAGAAAGAAACTTTTTAGAAATGATTTGCTCATAATTTTGCACGATTATTAATTAATCAAATAGAGAAAATTTCGATAAAAAAATTCCTTTAGTTAAATTTTGCTCGTAATCAGAATTAAGGTTTAAGAATAAACTTATTGATTCGAGAATAAGTTGCTAATTTTATAAAAGCCAAACTTCGCTCATCTTTTCTAGAGAATATAATTGTCTATATATGTATTTTTCAACAGTAAGTTTGAGAATCTTGGTAATCACTGTCAGTCAGATCTAAATTTTATCACTTATAATAATCGTTGTTTCACCAGAAAAAATGCAATTATTTCAATTTTAAGTTACTCGCATTATGAATCGATTCTAAATGAGATCTAAACTTCCAGGCTATTTAGGATTTAAATAATTGGTTAATGAGATTAAGGAAATTGCTTGAGAAAATTTCTATTGCAATGATATTTATTATCGCATTGCAAGTAGCGCAACACTTGAAGACTGGTAAGGTATTTGAAAGTCCGATGCATACAGGAAAATTTTTCATACAGTAAGCCATGCTCATATGTCGGAAAAGTAGAATCTCAAAAATTCCCAAAGTACATGCAGAAAACATAGATCCAACCCAATCTCCAACAGTGTGACAGCGATGAGTTTTAACTTTTCACTCTTATGAGCGTTGTCTTGGTAAAATCATATGGTAAGACCAATTACAAAGTTATGGATGATATTTTCTGCAATTATTAGATAACATAATTTCTCTAAAATTGTAAAAGTGATGCAATTTAGAACAAAGTGATGCAATGTTCTTAGGATTTACGAAGAAAGTTGACCCTAAGATTCTCATTGTTTAATTGCTAAATTTTAAAGTTGCTTTTATAAATTTGTCAGATGCTCTCTTTTAAAATTAAAAAAAATTTTTTTTTCACTCTTTGATTTCTAAAGCTCAAATTTTCGGCTATCATTTTTGACAGGATTCAAAACTGCTAATGTCTCGAATAATATGTCAAGTTTCAAATATAGAGATAATAAAATAGACTTATTACATTGAAGTATGCTGTTTGTGACTGCGATCTTCATCGAATCTATTGCAAATGATATGTGTGGGAGTTTTTGGCAATAAATCACTTTTCTACAAGTATCATTTTTACTAAGAGGGATACCTCTTAGCCTTTCATCAACTTGATTACCAAATTAATCTTAAAAGCTAATTTGGGAATCAAGCATTTTTTAGAAGTGGTCTTTTATGATTTTTTGGTAAGTTCATAAGAGAAATATAACAAAAAATAATGAATCCCAAATTTTTATCTTTTTATTACAGCTTACAAATTAAATAACATTTTGAACTAATCTATCTAATAGTTAAGTAAACAAAATTATCAAAAAGTAATAGATAATTTAAAATTTTATTTAAGGCATGGCACCAATAATTTGATTAAATTTTTTTTAATGAATAATCAAACGCAAACTTTTGGATTTGCTAAAAGAGCATTAAAAATATACTGAAAACATTTTTCAAATTCTCTTCAACGAGTTTTTTTTTCAATATTCAATTTTATTGTAATCTTGTCAGTCATATAAAGAGATTAGATATTATTAAAAATTCATTTACTTTAATTCTAAGCAGGTATTAAGCTTAAACTCTGCATGTTGTGACGAATAACATTTAAAATTTGATTTCATTTTAGAATTTTCTGTACAATGTATCTATACAATAACAATAAACATAATAATTTCAATACAATGAAGTTAATCTCTTTCATATAATGTCAAATATCCTACACACAGCAAATTTTTTAGAAGCGGTTTATGATTTTTTTTTTTTTTTTTTTTTTATTTGGAAAGTTCAAAAAAAGAAATATTAGAAAAAATAATGGATACTTAATTTTTTAATTGTTTAGAAATATATGAGAAAGTGTGAGAGCTTTTACATATTCTACAAATTTTGAAATATATTCTACCATATATTTTTAATATTCCCATATGATTTACATAATAATAATCCAAATATTAATGGATAGAAACAACCAGCTAAGTGAGAACCCTACTTTACAGACAATTATCTTCATTCGCTTTACAAGTGGATGAAAATATATACAAAACTTCATTTTCTGTGTTCATATTTAAGATGCGAACTACAAACAATACAATGTAAAATAATAGAAATTTTCAACAATGTAACATTAAATATTCATTGTTTAAATATTTCATTTTAATAAAGAATATGACAATTCCAACAAAACTATTATTTATTACATTTTTCTTTATGTAGAATATTATATATATGGTTTGATAAATGATTCGCTATAAATTATTAGAAATGACAACGACTGATAAATCAGATACTTTTAGAAATTTAGGAAAATGATGAAACCAAGTTTTGTAATTGATTAATGAAATAATTCTGGGGAGAAGTAACAAAAAAGAAAGTTCTAAACTTACCCGATCCATTAAGGTACATGGATGATCCATTCCTAAGAGGTGGCATGATTGGAGAAAGTAATTTATAATCCCATACGAGAAGAACACGGATACATCATTTCGAGGGATGACCACCGGTCATAGAAAAGCAACTTCTCTCGCTCTCTCTCATCCAATGTGTCATGTCTCGCCGGCGGGATCAGCTGTTATTATGCGCCGATGTAGGAGAGGCTTTTTCCTCCCTCTTCCAGCCAATCAGCGTCAAGCCGTGGACTGGCTGGAACCAGACTAACGCGCCGCAATAGAGCGGGTTGCTAAGGTTTCCTAGCGATCGTTTTTTGCTCCTGCCTGTAAACACTGCCTGTAACAGAAGTCGAGGGAAATACAAGGCTCGATCACGGAAAATCCTTGTTTTTTATTTATTTATTTTTTTAGTGAAACAGTTTAAATCCGCATAATCGAACAGCTGAAAACTGCAAACAAATTTATTCCTATTCATTTGCAAATGAATATCGATTTCATCTTAAAAATCGAAGTTGCATCTCTGAAATGGCTAATGAAAAGTTAAGACAATTCAACAGTCCGATTTTTACTTCTATCATGGAAGTTTTTAATGGTTCAGAGCCCATTTTAACCCATAGGTTTCGGATGAGTTAACTTTCTTACCCAAAGAATCGTTTGTTGTTATTTGCTTTTTAGTACAATGTTTCTAACTACTTTTACAACCTACAGGCAAGCAGCTAAACATAGCCAATCTCCTTATAGCTTTGAGCTACAACCAAATGACGAGGTCGACACCTGAACTCAAATCGAGCCCAAAGAACCGGAATCGGATTTTCTGTTGTACCGCAGATCAGAGCACCATTTTAAAAGAAATGAAAGACTGTAAGAAGAAAGAAATTTTATCTCTCATCTTAGTTGAATCTTTTTCATATTCTGAAAATTTCCAATTATTCATCACTTAAATCATTCCTAAATTATCTTTACTTAAATTATCGTATGATAGCAGTATAGTACGAGATTTAAATTATCATTATTTAAGTTATCATAAGCTAACAGTATAGTACAAGATTTAAATAATCGAAGCAATAAGTAAACTCATACACTTCGGGGAATGTCCAACAACTTATTTTAGGCCTTGGTAATCTGGTAAAGAGAAGCGACTTTTCTGTGTTCGAATCTGCATGATGTAGGCTCAAATCTTGATGCCATAGTAAAGCATCAGGCTGTGCTAATCTATGCATGCTTAACTTTCTTAAGATGAATGTTTCTTCCACTGACGTGAGGTGGAAGTTTGAAGAACAGAATGTTACATAAGTTCAGTTCTCTTCCTTCTCAAATGACTGTAGGACTAGTTGAATATGTAATCACTTTTTGAATGAAAGGGAAAATTCAACCATGATACTTGGTTTAAAGTACGGGCATATACATCTTCTGCAATAGAAAAGCCATTCACAAAAATTTTAGCCTCGCAAAGGCTAACATATGCAATTAAGTTTTAGTAGTAAATATTTACTAAAGCATCCAGAAAATAATAGTGAATAAAATTTTTTGAGTGATTTAGTTGATTTAAAAAGTAGGGGGGAAGTAATATACTGCAATTTTTTTTAGCCCGTTTTATGAAAATGTTAATACAATAGAATTAATTTCTTTAAAAGCTAGGAATCAATTAATACATAAATATCGTAACTTCAAAATTGAAACACCAGTAGAAAATGACACGATTCATTAATGATCGATATAAAAAAAAGAAATCAACAATTTTCAGTTCTAATAAATAGGAAATAGTTATTATTGTGATGTATGAAATCAAAAGTAAAATTCCTTTACAAAAGTTTATCTTAAAAGTAAATTTCTATTTATGTATTTAATATTTTACATTTTCCAAAATTTTACCTCAAAAAGTTACTCCTATTTATAAATGAAGAATTAATTTGATCTAACAATGATTTATTTTAAATAATAAATTTCTATGAACACTTTTAAAACTTATTTAGAATATTAAATTTCTGTAGTAATCCAAGCAGTTTAAGTTATTTGCGTAAAAATTGATGTAAAAAATGTATTTTCTTGGGTAAATGTTTCGTTACACATATTAAAATCACATAAATTTACCATTTTAAAACTATTTTAAGGTATGCTATCCTTTAATAATGTATTCAAAAATTAATTTTACAAGAATAGATTTAAATATAAATCTACTCTTTTTTTTTTATCCTGGGGTAAATTGAAAACAACGGTTGCATTGATTTGAATAAAATTTATATCTGATCTCTAATCATCCATTTCATTTTCAAATTTTGATTACAACGTTTGTAATTGATTTACACAATTATAAATGCTTATTTAGTGTTCCCTGTAAAATTACTTTTATTATGATGCAATTAATTTAAAGAAATTGTGTGTTTTTTTCTCTCTTTAAAAATTTTCATCTACGCGTAACAGTATTTCCAATGTATTTCGTATTGTGTCTTATTGTCATAAGCGTAAACACATACGATTCAATTGATAAAAACAATATTTTTTCAAAAATTGAAGTAAAAAAGTACATTTTTATTTAAAAAAAAAGGGGGGGCATGGTGAGAATGTAAAAACAAAAGCTGCAATGTCGTAAATATTTTTTTCTTGAAGCAGAAATTTAATGTTGGATTTTCAGGATGTACCTCAGTGCTTGAATATTGAAAATGTTAGCAAACATACAGCTGAGGGTTATCACATACTGAATAAATCTTACGTCACTGATTCCTTACGCCATTCCACTAGTACAGCAAAAGGCGTAAAAAAATTTTGAAAGCTTCTAGTAAGAAGGAACTTATTTCTTATGAAAGTAAAAAGGGTTGTACATATAAAGCTGACAATTTTTTTGTTTCTGTGATTATTAAAAATAAAAATAATTTTTGAATAATGTTATATTTCTTGTTTACTCAAAATGAATTTTTATGATATTTATCTGATCGCAAAAACGTTATTGCTTTTTATTGACGTTATTTAAAAACGTTATTGCTTTTTTACTTTGAAATTTGGTATGTATGTTAGTTAGGCATAATTTTAGGAGAAATAATACATTTATATGGCTATAATCATTTTCACTTATTTTAAAAAGGGTCTTTTTCAAAAATAACGATTTTTTTTTCAGTTTTCAATGAAAGTGCGATAAAAGTAAACACTATATAATTAAATATCAAAATTTTGACTATTCTATAGTCTATTCCCTAAGCTGATTCATTCTGGTAAGCACAATTTTTGTATAATTGAAAAATATATATAAAGCTTTTATGAAGTTTTGCGTAATCAATGATTTTTTGTGATTTTGCAGCTAAAATTACTTATTAATTGAGATAAAAAATATATAATTGCATCTTTTTAGTAGTTTTAACTTATAATACAATGTTTAGAAAGTATAAACACATTTTAAATTCGGTTATGAAAATTTTTGTCTTCGAAGGTATTCGGATACCTTCAAATAATCAGATGTTATTTTCAATCATAAGCTTGGGAATGATACAAAAAATCAAAGTTTTTTCTGATAAGTCATTAGCAGTATGAAACATGAGATAGTTAAAGATATAATTTTGGAAGTTGGACGTAAATTTCGTCAACAATTTCTAGCACGTTTCATTGAATCTGCTATTCTTTTTATCGTTACCCGGTGGGCACCTGTGAACCAAGTCACGGAGGTTCATACGAGTAGCATCACCCACGCCACACCAACACGAACCCGTTTATAGGGCGGGCCACATTCATCCATCATCTGAGGAAAGGACAAGAAACACAGAGAAAGAGAAAGTACAGCCATGCCCAAGCCGGGATTCGAACCCAGGCCCTCCCCATCCGTAGTCAGTTACATTAACTACTAGACAGGTTGGGTGGTTTTTTTTTTTTTAATTTATAGTATAAATGATTTTGCGCTAATGCTTAATAACAAATAATATATTAAATGTTGTGAAATTTATTGAATTAAGTTTAATATTCTTCTACAAAGCTATTGTAATGGCTATAATTTAATTTCCTTTACTATTGTAATAAATATAAATTACAACATAATAGCAATCAAGCTTGAAATGTGCGTGCATTTCTATATTATTTTTGACATTTGAATATATTTAATTTTTCTGTTTCATGTGGACATGCAATGATAGTCTTTTAAAAGGCGAAATTTGTGATTGTAAGTACACCATTTGTTGAAAATGTTCTAATTATTAATAATTTTTACTGAGAAATCTGATGCAACGAAGCAAAGTATTTCACGGAGAGGTGAAAACACCTGTAACTCTGTTTATTATTAGTAGTCGCCCACCGAACTTAGGGGTAATGATAACTCTTAGTTCTGCCGAAAGTTTGAGGGGAAAGAATTTGCCGAAAACAACCCTCCTAACCCCCATTCCGGTGCAATCATACATCCGTTATTGCATCATTCGAAAGCATTATTATTATTTTTTTTGTTCATTTCTTTTGTTTCTTCTGAGACATTTTCATTTTATCAATTCAGAAAAATTGCTGACAAATTTGTTTTGTATTACAAGCATTTTCAGAATAATTACTTTCACTTCGTATTGAACTTTAATTAGTTTCTCAAGTAAAAAAAACATTACTTTTGCTCAGAGATTTCTTTTTCAGTTTTCATTTATCAATTTTAACTTTCTTAGGAATTCAATCAAAAATATTGCAATAAAATTTGATGTTAAGAAAATTATTATTTAAGAGCTATATTAATGTGACAACGGTAATTGCTTTTATTATTTAATTTTCTTTGAAGAAAATATTATATACCTCATCTATACAATGATGTATTACTGAAAACATTGTAAAAAATAAAATTTTATACTAGGATTAAAACATAAAATTTTATTTAAAATTATATTTAATAGAATACTAGAGGTAGTATAATTAACGAATTTTATTATTTAACAACAGAAAATACAGTTATATAATTCGCTAATAAAAAAAAAAAAGAAAAGAAAAGAAAAGAAAAAATGAAGAAAGACTACTAAATTTAAAAGCATGGCAACATAATCTATTGTATTTTATAATAGTTGGTTTAAAATTCATGAAATAAATTTACATAAGTGAAGTAAATTTAAGTACCAATATATATTTATGAAAATACAATAGACAAAATGTGTTTTGATAAACAACCATAATTCACGGAATACATCAATGAAAAATTAGTTCTCAAAATATATTAGATCGGAAATAATGATTACGTATTAATAAGAAAACTAATTTACAAAATACATCATGACAATGATATATTAATAAATGTATTGAAATTCATAGAAAATATTAGAGGAAGGAAGATGCTATCGAGAGAGACTAAAATCTCGATATAAGATATGCATCAAGATTTTAACCTCTGACTTAAATCACTAGCTGTTTTACTTCAAAACGTTGATTACAATATTTGTAATTAGTATAAAACGTCAGCGCGCGTCATGTACGCTAACTTGAACTCACTGCACAATTGCTTACGACGGGATGCATGGCGTTTCAAAATTGTTTCTTTCAGGAATGTAGGGCTGTGGCTCTTCCCCCCTTTAAAAATTACCTATGCGTAACCGTTGAGATAGAGGAAGAAATGAACTATATTGTATCCCACTTCTTATTTTCCTATGAAGTAGTTTTTTCTATATTTACTATTTTATTAATTTTTGTAATAGTTTTTACTCACCGGAGCAAACGTGTTTTCACTTTTTTCAACGTTGAAAATAATTATTATTAAATTTGAAAACTGAGAAAAGAAAAACAAATTGTAAAAGTTGTATGAAACCTAAAGTATATTTAATTTAATTTTTTTAGAATAAACATTTTACTTTATTATTTTGTAATATTGTAATAATATATATAATATTGTAAATAATGCGCTTTATTTTGGGATATATATATATATAAATATATATATATATATTTGGGATATATATATAATTTTGGGATTTTCTATATATATCCATTATTTTCATCCCTTTTTTTCGATATAAACAAAATTATTCTATAAAATTTTTTTAGCAAAACAAATACGTTTCGTACTCCTGTTTCTGCCAGGCGAAGTCTTTTACAAAGTCAAACATCACGTAATTTTGACTATACTCATGTGACGAACTCAACACTTAAGCTAAAATTCTCCCTTCACTCCTTGTGATATTATACTAATCATTATAGAACTTTCTTATTGCATAAGACATAACATCTTATTTTCCAAGCAACATTGTTCAACAGTAGTTTGTGCCTTCTATACAATGTCCCTATTTAAATTCATTGTAAGCGTCCTTACCACAGTTTATTTCACTTGAATATGTTGAAAAGCCTTTCTTTTGCATGTCACAGCATTTTCTTCCCATCCTTCAAATTTTATGTATGCTGCATTTCGCCTTTTTAGTGCATTAGTTTTAATAGCCAATAAAACTTTTTATATTTAAGTAATTTCTATTAAGTGAGAGCTGATATACAATAAAAATGAAGAAAATGTGTTTGACTCATATGAAAATAGAATTTTAAAAATACATCGTCAGAAAAAACTTTCTGAACTTTATGAAAAACACCAGTTTACTTTCACCGCGATTAGAAGTATGTAACGGTATCTGTAAAAGATGCATAGAACTATAGTCTCTAGAGAACAGAATGATCTACTAATGTATATGGTATGGAATACCATATACTATAATCATTTTTTACTTTTACAATTTAAGTGAGTATATATTTCCAAAATGCTTCTAGTTTTTAAAGTTTCATACATAGAATATATTAACATTAAATTGGGTCAATTGAAACTAAATAACATAAGATGAATTATATAAAATGCACCTGTGTGTGTGTGCTAAAGTGGTTACTATCCATTTAATTTCTTTATAGTTGTTGCAAATATAAAAAGTATTATTGGCCATTAAAACTAATGCAATATAAAGGCGAAATATAGCATACATAAAATTTGCAGGATGGGAAGAAAATCCTAAGACATGCAAAAGAAAGGTTTTTCAACATATTCATGTATAATAAACTGTGGTAAGAACACTTACAATGAATTTAAATAGGGACATTGTATAGAAGGCACTAACTACTTTTGAACAATGTTGCTTGGTTAAAAAAAGATGTTATGATGTCTTATGCAAGAAGGAAGTTCTATAATGCTTAGTATTATATCACTGCGACAAGGAATGAAGGGAGAGTTTTAGCTTAAGTATTGAGTTCGTCACTTGAGTATAGTCAAAATTACGTATTGTTTGACTTATATACACAATATATTACGTGATATGAAATTACGTGTTGTTTGACTTTGTAAGGGACTTGCACAAACAGGAGATACGAAACGTATTATAGAAACTGCTCGACTCTGGACTAGGGAAGGGAAGTATAATTCTGGTACAACCAATCAGTAGCGAGAAATTTCACACATTGGAATGTTTAAAATTTTTATAGCAACCAAAGATTTTCAGTTAGAATCATTTTTTATAGAGAATCGTAAAACTTAAAAAATAATTTCAGTTCAGAAATGTATCATTAATATACTACACTGATATAATTTCTATACTGTGCAGTTGTAAGTTCATTAACACACTACATTGAGATGATTGGATTTGGTACGGCCATTTTTATGCAAAATAGCACATTCAGTTAGAACATGCAGAAAATTATTAATCAGTACAAACAGACACAAAGAATGTGAAAATTGGAACCAGTAACTGTTAAAGTCAAAACTCAGAACCTTGCCGATTTACTTGCCAGATCAATTATATTAACCAAATTTTAGCGCCTTTAGATGGATTCCCGAATAAACTTTTTCGCTTTATAATTGTGATTTAAGTAAATCAGAACTGATTTGTCTTAAGTCAGTTAGACGAACTAATTTAAATACATTTTAACTGATCTAGCACCATTTTGTTTTCTGGTATCATTGTCATTGTTTGTTGAAATGTCTGAAGCAGATCAAAATAAATATAATAGAAACAAAATTTGAAAAAACGATGGAAAAAAAATTGTCTACAAAAGTATTAACTATAATACCCCTTTTGCACTGCACTTTGTAAATCAATTTAAAGTTAAATGTAATTCAACTTATACACCACGCAGTAAATAATATTCTCACTGCCTTACATTCGAAACTGATTTACGAAATATAGGATTTTGTTATCAAATCTATAACAAAATCCTGTATTTCGCTATAGGATATATCCGTAATAGGATTAAAGTTATGAATGTTCAAAACTTTGGTAAAGAGTAGAAGAGGGAGAGAGATTAGAGTACCTCTTAATTTCACCTCTTGGTTTCGCGAAAAATTTGGCGATGAAATTTAATTTATGGTAACTCTCATATTTTTATGGCTTTAACTAACATGATAATAAAAAAATACGGGAATTTGAGCGCCTCATTAATCTTTCCAGCGTATATATGGATTTTTTGATTTTTTTTAAACTATATAAAGAAATTCTGCTGACTATTTTTAAAAATTAAGATTTATTTTCGTTTTGTCATTTGAAACCTTGACTCATTTTTTACTGAGATCATTTTATGTAATAGAATTTTGTACCACATTTGGCGACTTTTCCCCTTGACGTGCTGTGTCTGTAATATGCATTTTAACCCACTAAGTTCGGAAAAGTAATTAAATAATAAGTCAAACACATCTACTTTCTGGAAACTGTTTTGAAATAAAATTTCGCTATTGAATCCAGCTTTGTAACTGTTTCAATTAATTGATGCTAAAATCACACTATCAAGTGACTTATAATCAGTACTGTCTGAGAAGATTTATCGGTAACATTTAAATGTTTTAACTGATATGACCAAAAATGATAGAATAATCATATTTTTGTAAATCATATATTGGATGTGAAAAATGATATCTCGTGTTATTTAGTGAACAGATAATAAATATGAATTTCTGTCGCGTTTAACATATCGCATTTTATTTTCAAAAGGAGAATTAGGAAACTTCATGATCATTTATTTATGAACCATCGTAACGTGGTATGAATCAGTCAGATAATTGGTGGAATGTCTGAACAAAATCTTTTACCATTGAAATAAAGGACTTAGGAGGGCTCACATAGTAATATAAACGTATAATAACGATGTATAAGGTCCTAGGTTTGATCTTCACTATTGACATATAACAGATACTGTTCTTGCGTTTCTTTTTCAGAATACGTCTGTTGGAGTAGGTATTTTAAAGCTTTTCAATCTTGCTTTATTGAGATGTGTAAATGTGTATGACTTACTATCTATGAAACTTTTCCCAGAAGGCAAAATGTTATGGACGGCAAAAGTCTCTCGAAAATTTTTCAGTGGTAAAATTGTCCATGTATATGTTTCAAGGTTCACGTGTAGTAATTGGTAAGAACATTTTCGAGGAGAAAATGTCAAGTTTGATTCTAATCACTGTTATGGATCCCCCCCCCCATCTTTTTCTTTTAGCACAAACATTTACCTTAAAGATATCATTTTGAAATATTTTGGGCCTTAAAAGTAAGCAAGTACTATTTTTTTTTTTAAATATTTTTAAAATCAAAAAGCGTATATTATAATTCAATAAAAAATGTCAAAAAAAAAAAAAAAAAGAAAAAAAAAAAAAGAAAAAAGAAAATGAAACTGATTTAGTATATTTATATTATTTAACACAGAATATTTTACAAGTTTTTATTATGGGGATAATTTCATAAGGATTCTAAAGCTAAACAATATTAAAAATATACATGTTATATGTATTTTAACTCTCAAATATCTGCCTTATATCTATGAAGTGAACTCTTGTCCAACATTACTTTTCTTTGGTTCATTATTCGTCAATGAGTGAGAATTAATGCTTAGTGTGATGCTTTGGGAAACGACCTGCATTGATATTCTATCACTTTCTGTTTTACTATAAAATTCTCTAACTTCTCGCCAAGTACGTTGGCGATATTTTTCAGCTTGCGTCACTGCTTAAGCTATCCAATCATCTAGCTGTCATTTATCTGCACGACAAATTCTTGACATCATATTACATAATTATCGACCATTGTATATGTAGACACTGTTTTTGTAAAACACTCGAAGACATTATTAATGCAATTTCTTTCCAGAATATCCACGATATCTTCACATTTTCTCCTAAAGACCATTCTGGATACCATTATGAGTGTCGACTAATTTGTTCATTTTCGGTGGAATCTATCTCAGATGGACATGGCTGACTAAAATACATTTAGTGCTAGGTTGAAAAAGGTAACTTCGTAGCATAATAAAATGAACATTCATTTTGCTGCTGTTAACTAATAAAATAACTTTCTCTTGTTCTGAATTTATGATAAGAGATTTTTTTCATCAATGCAAACGCTTTCTACTTAAAAAATTCTAAAATGTGGCTTGGTAGTATTTAAAGAAATTGTACAAAATGTAATTGTGTTAAAAAAATTAATTCTTCAGTTTTAAAAAGATTTGGTCAATAAGTGAAAAAATGATATTTTTTGTATATTTTATAATTTTTTAGTTAATTTGAAATTTATTGCTTCTACCGCATAAATAAATTCACTATAAGTTCATTAGAACTTGCTTTCATATGTTTTAACTTCCTTAAATATATATTCACTTTATTTGCTTATATTCAGTTTTATTGAAATTTATCTATTATGGATATTCATTGCAACAAGAAATACTCATTATCTACAAACTTATAGTTAACTGCAACATAATAAACAATGAAAATTATTGTTGAAACAACGTTTTTCAAAAAATAATAGTTAAAACTTTATTTTATAAAAAAAGAAGTACATATTTTCATATTTATTACATTTGTTTTAAAGATGTATATACATATATTTTCCTTCATTCGGTTCTAATTAAAACATTTTATAACCAAAAATTCTGTATACATAAAAAAAGAGTGCAACTATTTCTGTTGCTTATTAAATCTTTCAGTTCAATTTAGAAAGGGAAAAAAAAGAAGACATTTTTTATTCTTTAAATAAAGAATCTAATTTAATTAATTTGATGGATAAAGTATACAATGAAACAGTATTGAAAATAGTCAGTACTTAATATTTTAATTAAATCTTTTTGCTTAGTAATATAAGGCACTTGAAATTTTTTTTAGAATAAAGCTCTTGAAATAAGAGAAGTAATAGTAGCTGCTCTAGAATAAAGTTAAGTAGAATAAAGCTCTTATAATTTTTAGCGCACACAAATTTTATTACTTGATGATATCAATAAAAATATCAATATTCACAATGAGTAATTTTTATATTGTACAACACACGAGGAATACAAAAAACTTATTTAATTTAAATTAACAGTTGACCTTATTTAACTTTAAAAAATATATAAGCTGTTTCATTTATTAATGTTTATTTTTTTTTTCTCTTTGTCATTTGCTTAATAAAGAATTATTTTAGTCCGCTTCGAGTGATCATTCTCATAAAGGCTATTGCTTAAATGAACGGAGATGGTCGTTATTGTGAAACATTATATTTATATACATCGAAATTTTGCAACAATGAGTTTCGAGTACATTAAAAATTATCGTTAAGAGGGATGGTCAGTTAAGCACAGTTGAAACTTTTCATCAGCAGTAAATAAAATTGTTTTATATGAAATACTATTATTCATACTTTAGACATTTCAGAATGCCATTGCATATTAAAAACAAAACAATCAACTTATTAATAAGTTTTCATTAATAACATTAATTATTTCCTCAACAAAGTATTTTAGAAAGAAAATTATATTATAAAATTGATTAATCCCTGAAGTTTTCATTAATTTGAATGTCATTTTTTTGCGAAAAAAATATTTTCAATATGACAAAAACTATTTAGTTTGTGTAAAAACAATGGTAAATGTTTTCAATACAATAATGAATGTTTCATTTGACTAAATATTAATAATTAATTAACGGATAAATATTCGATTTGCTAAGAAAATAATAATTTGTTTTGATGGTATACAATGATGAATATTTAATTGACAAATCGATGATAAAAGTGTTCTCAAAAGGCATATAAATGTTTAATTTTGGAAAGCTATAGAAAATAGACTCAATATGATGATATTTATTTATGAAAGTGATGATAAATATTCTGTGAGCGTCGATAAATATGAATTTGTAAGGACGATAGTTAAATATTTTCTACAGAGCGATGAATGTACTCAGAACTAGGATAAAATATTCTCAATATAGGATTTAGGAAAACAATGATTACCATTGATTGTGCTTTCAGAATGAATTATAATATAATTAACATTAGACCATATGAAAATTTAACCTGCATTGATAACTTAGCTTGATAAATTTCATAAGAGGAATTTATCAAGCTATATTGAACTTATTACCTTCTGAATATGAAAAAATTATTTTTTCCCCACTAGGCTATAACAGCTGACCATTACCTATTACATAAAGTATTCATGAATTGTTTTTATGTTTTTAAAGTTTAATTCATTTGAACCAGAAAAAAATAATTTAATTAATTAATGGAAAAGGAAAATAAAAAGTTGAGATATGATAGATTTAGTAAAAAATGTTACATTTTTTTCAATTACAAAATAAAGATTCATTATTATTTGGTGAGAGAATTTTTTACGTAATAAAAATTTTCAACTTATTCCATTAGCTGAATTATGGGATTTATTCTAAAAATAACTTCTTTTAATCGTTAAGAAAAGTGTTACTCTACGTCCACTGTCTTTTACATGAGGACTAAGTTGAGGGTATCTACAAACATTTTAAGACGCGGTCTTAATCTATCTCTGTCGGTTAACTGATGGACGGGGACCTACAACTTAAAGTAAATCTTGAACTTTAGCAGTCTCAGCGAATATGGGAATCGACCCCGTGATCAGTTGAACTGAAGACTAGAGTATTAAACATTCAGGTATAAACATTTGCTCCATATTGTGTGAAAATACAGCTTCAGGAACGATCATTCATCAGGCACTTATCTGATATAACTGAAAATACGAACGAAAATCTTTTGGCTAACGAAATGTATAACAATGCAAACTTTCATGTAGTAAAAGAAATTAGTTGTTTGGGCATATATTAATGCTATTTAATACAGTTTAATCAATGAAAAAAATTTTAATTTTTCGAAAAAATTCAAGGAAAAATTATTTACAATTTTAGAAAAATAGAAAATTTTGTACACATATGAAATGATGGTTTCTTCAATAGAATATTTTGTACACTTAATAAATGAAGCTGTCTTCGAAAATAGTAACGAATCAGTAAAGTCAATGGCGTTTATTTTACTGAGTTTGTGCATTCACAATTAGTGCTGAAAATATTCAAAAATACGTTACTTAGCAAAACAGACCAAAGAGATAACTGCATCATGTTTGTTTACAACACTCGTCTGGTGTTTTCTTTTGTTAACCTATAATCGAACAGAATTAACTTTTAAAGAATTGTGTTAATCTTGTTTGTCTGAATAAGAAAACTAATTATCGATCGAGAACAAGTTAACTATCAATAGGACATATTCATTATCGAAATAAAGTTTGAATTGTTTAATTATGTTTATGTTCTTGATCGCTATTGCCTGCCGGGAAAAGCATATTTAAATTGGCCTTTCTTCTACGAAAATCAATTTATTTGATATTTCACTTCGAGGTCAACCAGATGCTATTTGATGATTTCTTGTTATCTAATAGTATTTTCTTATTGAATTATCAGGAAATGAAGGCTAATGCAGATTATGTTTCATATAAAAAAAAAAAATAAGCACGTTAATTTGAATAGAGAAAATCGATAAGAAAGGAGTTTTTATTTCTTGTGGAGTTTCTTCAGGGAACAACCAAAAATTAATAGATATAGTGTCTGACAACGAAAAAAATGTTTGCGAAGAAATATAGAAAAGATTAATAGTGTATTAAAAAAAAAAAAAACCTCTTCGAAGTAATAATTCCAAAGGTCAAATGTTGGTCTCTGTTGAACATCAGAAAATAATTGTTGAGTTTCAACGTTCTGCATGTATCTCTATCGGATTGGCTGGTAGGAAGTTTTCTAGTTTTCTGTATTGGAACACAACATGATGGCCTAGTGTCTAAGAAAAGTCCTTCCGAAAGCAGTACGAGAGGAATTCTCAAGAAACCTCACAACAATTTGAATTGTTAGGTTATTAACTACACAGTGTTAAAAGTGTATACAGCTGTAAGCCGTTTAATCCAGTGGAGAAGTTCCACCCGTTTCTCTCTGATTTTGTCTTATGTTTTGAAAAATTAGATCAACCTATTAACATCACTCTTGGCATCCCTACCAATACGACTAGAAAACAATCTGTTTCAGGGGCAAGTTCTCCAATTTCTTATTTTTATGAAGATCGCCTTCAACCTCTTTTATCTATTTCTTTCTCGGTTTTCTTTTCAGTTTCAGGATAAAATTTATGAATGACAAAAAGCTATTCTTAAATATACCTTATTTTATTTTATGACTTGTATTAGATATATTTAACTTAGGTTACGTTATTGCAATATACGTCAATGACTACCTATTTCTGCCGACCAAAACTGCTAAACCTGTAAAAACACATGGTAATTTTGAATTGTCGATTGAAGAGATCGATACCGGAGCTGAACCGTATTTACACGCCACACCAGTGGAGGGACATTGGACTCTAAAGAATATTTGGCCTTTTGAAGCATAAATTCTCTAAGCATAGAACGATGATTTTCGGCTGTGTCAAATATCGAATCCCAAAGTTCCCAGTAACGAGAACAACATCGTTCTCCATTAAGCGCCATTTGATGTACTGATTTTAAATTGTTGCAATATGCTTCAGAGTACTTATTTCTACCGATCGCACTCGTAATTTTAAACTAAGGTCATGCTAAGAGGTTGTCAGCTTTGCTGTAAAATATCTCCTTACCATAGCGTCGTTCCAAAGGATTTTACTTAGGAGTAGAAATCTACTTAGAGGAGTAAATTACACTCAGTCAAAAAGTAATAAAACATTTTATTTAACATTAAGTTCTCAATGTGTATGGCATCAGTTAATTGATAATCCTATAATTATGATTTAAAATTGAGTATCACATTAATAAAAGTAATACAAAATTGCTAACGATAAAATTAATATATTAGGAAGTAATTTATATATTAAAAAAGGTAGTGAAATTTTTAGAGCCTTTGAATTTCTTTCTTTAGTGCGTTGCTGGGTCGATAAAAATGCGACAAAAAATTACACATAAAATTGCATATACTAAACATGATTATTTGTAATTGTCAATGACATCAGCTGAATTGAATAATAAAAAAAGTCTTTGAAACCTAAAATTATTGATTATTTTTCCATTCTAACTTCATAAAATACTTTTTTATTCATGTAAATCATTCTTTTCTTAGAAATAAATTTCTGCATTTTCCGTTGTTGATATATTTTGCTCACGGAGGTTATTCGATCGGAATTTATAATTTAAAATTGATTTCGAATGTCTGCAAGCATCTAGTCACGGGATAGAACTATTGAATTGAACACCTGGGCAATATTTATTCAATTATTTTGATTGCATTAATGTGTTTAAGCTTATGATTCTTTCTTTTTTTTTTATCAAAAAGTATACAGTTCGTTTTCTTATTGGCTTAATATTGTAATTTTGTATTTTTGTTAAAGACAGCATTTTTTAAAATCTTTGGTCATTATTTTATTATTTGAATCACCCATTTTGGTGTACTTAGAAAAAACACAACTTCCATGCTACACAATGTTTTAATTTCCAGTAACACTTCATAGGTTTAATTATATTGTACTTACATAATTGATACCATTGTTAATATTTTATAATTATACTAACTACCTGATAATTATATTGTATGATTGCATTATATTGCTATAGTAATAGTATTGATAATTATATTGTATTTGTAGTAATAGTATTAATAATAATACATTTTTAGTAGTATCCAATCTACTTTAAACCACAGAGTTCGGTAAAATTAAATTTCTTGTGTTTCATGTCTCTATACATATGTAGATTAAATGATTTAAAATAGATTCGAAATGACAGCATTCAAATATTTTCACATGTTGATAGAATCTATATAAAATGTTGGGAATATCATCTGTATTAATGAAGCAGATTATTTTTTACTTTTCATTAATTGTTTTAATTTAGCGTCACTTAGTCTCCATTGCCTTATAGATGAAAATTGCCATAAGGCTTTTTCTATGTAACTTGTCTTTGCTTAGCTTTCCTGTGAAAATTACTATAGATAACAAATTATATTCACGTGTCACAAAAAGAGAAACTTTCCACGCATTTATGTCAACATGCATGCATGGAAAAAGCAGAAAAACGATTTTATCCCTTGGTATTTAACAGTGATTTGTATCAAATTTGAAAACTTTCACTATGAAGATTAATCTTTTGATCAGGACATGATTAACTTTTTTAAATTTCATTTATATCTTTTTTTCAATAATGAAAAAATATCATTTATATAATGTGGAAATTGCAAAAGTTACTTTTTAGATTTAAATACAATTTTTTTTTAAAAAAAATTTGAATTGATTTAAAAAAATAAATTGATTTTTTGGTATTTTAAAATAATTTCAAATTGATGTAAATCTAAAAATAAATAATGGATTTAAAAATGTAAAAAAAATAATACTTTTATTATATTTTTAAAACATGTATAATAACATTTTAAGTCAATCAGACGGACGTTTTTATTTAAATAAATTGAGATTTTATGTATTTTAGGATAATTCTCGTAGGGAAATATTTTATAAATTGTTTCAAATGCAAAATAAATAAGGAAATCATTGTTCAGTGTACTAGAATGTCTGTTCAGTGTACAAGAAATGCGTACTAGAAGGATATGTAGGGGAAATTCAATACCACCCTAAACTATGATACCGAGTTTAGAGCCACTGTGGCGATGAATAACGCAACAGTTCAGCAATCTCTTCCCACACTGTCCGCAGATTCGAATTCAAGCTTGCAAGAAGAAGCGAGATTCGTCAACTAAAATAATTTTACTTTATTCCGATGTCCATGTATGCCGTTCATCGCTCCATTGGTAACGCAACAATCTGTGGTTTTGAGTGAAGGACAAAGTAAGTAATGAACGGCTTGCAGACAACCCACTCATTTGCAAATGACGACGAATACTAAGCATGGATACCGAATGATGCGTACAAACTGAATCTCTTGTGCCAGGCTTCGAAATGTGGCAGAGCGATCCATCAGTGCCATGCATGCAAGTACTGTGATGGAACAAATTGATTGCTATCTTTCTCGTCGGTCCACCATTCCTACCAGCATCCAGGGATTGCAAATCCGCAAAACAGTTGTTTAGTTTTGTCCAGCATTATCATCGATTTTAAACGATAATTCACAATGGCTCTGTTAAAAAGAAGACGCTCTTTCTGACTTCATTCGTTTAGTCCCAGACGGGTGGGCTTGGCTTCGCCAAGTGTCATTAGTAAAAACAGCAACAATAGAAACTGTCTCGAAAGACACTCGATGTCTTCCGCAAGACATAGCTAAACTGCTTACGTAAAGAAGAAAACAAAGCATTTGCCCTATTTTAAAACAGCAATCTCATCCTCTTCTTATAAAGTGCTTTCAGGTGGCCCTACAATCATCAACAGTTTACGTATGTGTTGCAACAGTAATAACTTCATATTTCATATCTTTGTCAAATACTGAAAAAATCAATAGTTGACGTATCAATAGCCATAGGCAAAAAATACTGAAAATTTGAGAACAAAAAAAAAAAAAAAAAAAAAAAAAAAAAAAAAAAATCATTATTTAATAACAAACAAGCAAAAAATATTATTTTGATAATTTTGATCTTGATGTTAAGAACAAAATGCCTCAATAATCAAGAATATATCAGCTAAAGATATTTTCCGATAATATATTGTTGATCAATGATCAACAATATATTATCAGAAAATATCAATAATCAAGAACACATCAAAGAAAAGTATCTATAATCAAGAATAAAGTTAATGAAAAATATTGACAGAAAAAAGCAGGTAAAAAAGTATCAAGAACAAAACTAGAGTAAAATATCAGTAGTTAAGTACAAATCTAGGAAAAAATATTGATACTCAAGAACAAAGCTAGAGAAAAGTATAAATAATCATCAAATATTAGAACAAAACTAGGGAATAATATTTCAACCAAAGAAAAAAACCAGCGAAAAAGATCGATAGTAAAGAACAAAACTAACGAAAAATGTCAATAATCAAAGATAAAATAAACGAAAACTATCTCTCTCAATAGTAAAAAATAAAATTCATAAAAAAATTGTAATAGCCAAGAAAAAACTTAATAAAATTATTAACTGTCAATGACGAAGTTAGCAAAAAGTTTCAATTGCCAAAAATAAAATTAGCGAAAAATATTAAAAATCAATAACAAAAATAAAGATGAATTTGTTCTAAGATCTTTATAAGCCAATATATAATTAAAACTAAATAATCAAATCGTTTACTCTCAATTTTGTGAATTGACAGAAACACAAAAGTTAAAATAATGCAATGAAGGTTTATAAATACCAAGAAAAACTAAGGCTCAAGAAACTACATACTTTGAATGATTAAGATGGATTAGGATTTTTAAAATAATTAGGATGGAAAACAAAAATATATAGTATCAAAGTTGGTGTAATATTTTTGGTGGAAATAAAAAATGTACAACCTATGTTAATTCTAAGAATTTTTAAATCACTGTGTGACGTACGTCAAACTCCCTTAAAATCCAACTAAAATATCGTTTTATTTTTCTTGCAAGAAATTCTTTCAAACGAGAAAGCCCGCAGGGATTCATTTGAACTATTTAAAAGTTTCAGGACTTGGACTGCATATCATATAGTCTTCACATAAGTAATGAAAACATTTAAATTTTTACATTACTTGTGAAAACTATGGAATTCAAACCCAATGACACAAAACTTGTATTATATTAAACCAAATTGTTAACTGAAACTACAAAAAAGTCAGGTCGTGTGTGTATTTAAACAATTATTTGTGCCTACTAAATCCTGGTTTTTCTTATTTTAAATATCTTCATTATTACTATCCTCTATGTAATTCCATGATTACTTTTATGTATGAAAAGAAAAAAGTTCAGCTCTTTATTCTTTTGCATATTCAGGAATAATGAAGATATTAGTTTGATTATATTTTTATTCGATATGTGTGGTCAACTTTTTGGCAAACGGATCTAATTTGACTGGGATTTAGAGGATTCTGAGCCTCTCTTTAGAAGGGAAACATCGAACACACAAACTGTGGAAGTGAAGACTAAAGCGCTAATCACTCAGCTGTCTTTTTGGTTATGACTCTCTTGACTCTGTTAACGAATTTGTATTTAGATAATAGTAAAATAGTTTAATGCAGAACTCAATACTTTGAAGTAGCATTTGGTTTTACTGAGAAATTAAGCAAATACTCCGCTTTTTTTTATATTGTTTTGATTGTTACAATTAATGTATTATTTTTCTTCCAAATTATAGAATTTTCTAAATTCCACTCAAATATTTGGCTCTTTTACCTCTTGTGAATCTAAATCAAATCCCATTTAATATGAAGAGCAGCTAAGACAAGAGAACCAATCTCATTTAATATGATACCGATACGGAAAATTTGATTTTACTAAGTCTAAGGTGTCCAAATTATTACCTTAATCAAATTCATCTAATTTTTGTAGTGTACAACTTCAAGAATTTTGCATGAATTGTTGTATTTCCAGATGTACCTTTGCCAATAATGGTGCTAGTCACTCAATCTCAAGTGAATCAATATTCCATATTTTGCAGCAACAATTGATTTTTGTAGGGATGAAACTACAGGTGCCTTACTTTGGTGATTTGTTAATCGAGAAAGAAGTATTCCGCAGTGAGCAAAGTATCTTTCTTTCTCGAAGACAGTTACAACTTTGCTCATTGTAGTTTATTATTTATTAATTTTCCAAAAGTCCAGTTATTGTTTTGCATGATGTCAAAAACAAACTCCACTTAGTTTGGAATAAACTGTTTTCAGAAAGTTTAAATTATACTAAATCTTGTTGCAATTAAGTGAAACTTATCTGATGAACAAATTTAATTTTTTAAAACCTGATCAAACCAAAAGAAAACAAAAAACCCAAGTGTATATAAATAATTGCCAAGTAGCGAGAAAATGAAGGGCAGCAATTAACTATTTCTCAACAGCTTGAATATGACCATTGCATGTCAAATGTCTGATTATTTTCAAAGTAGGAAAGAATTCACTGCAAGGAACACACACACACAGATATCTTAATCCAATTCCTCCGCATTTAAAATTTTTTTGGAGAACTGTACAATAAATACGAAAAAAAAAAAAAGTCTATTTGTACTAAAACAAACAGAAGTTATATGCTAATAAGAAACGAAGAGAAATAACGAAATTTATAGCTGGGGACAAACATTGGGTAAGGCTATATCAACAAAGGTGCATTAACAAAGAACTAAACTTATGCCTAAACAAGCCTATTTCCTATTTGGTATGACTACAAGATCTCCAAAGACTTATTATGGATAATCTTAATGAACAGACAATGGAGAAAAGAATTAAATTTAGAGAGGGATAAATTTTTAAAAACGTATAAAAAAACTATGTGAAAATTTATGAGGAAGAAACTAATGTACATATAATTCGGAAAATTTTACAAAAGCTTTTCTGAAGACCAGAATATACTCAGAAATAACTATTCAGAAATAATATACTAATGAGATTTAAAAGTTTCTAATTAGTTTTTTATTCATGGAACTGAACGAATATTTAATATCGACACTCATGGAAATCTAAAATAATTTCAATAAATGCAACTCTTAAGAAAAAAAATATGTCCGTTTTTTTCCCCATGAAAATTGTCATACTTTTGTTAAATATTGAAAGTTTTCAATAAAATTATATTCTCGCACATTTTTTTTTTTTTTAATATTTCAATTCATTGAGATTCGATGACTCTTTGGGATTTAGATTCCAGAAAAAGAAATAAACGATCCATCCCACTTCAAAGAAAATGTCTATTCATTCTCACCTGAAATAACTCACAAAAGCACACACAAAAAGAAACAAACAAGATTCGATGACGGTAACATTTAAATTTCCCCGTGGCAGACAACAACAAGAATTTCTTTTCTACATTTACACACCCAAGAAGTTGACGAAGAAAGCCTGCACTTCACTTCCTCTTGCACACCTTTCCTTAAAATAGTGCATCAAAAAGCCGCGCAGTCTGTTACGTCGAAGGAAAAAAAAGTTTAGCTAACCTCTTGCATAATTCGGTAGGCAACTAAAAAAGAAAATCTTATAAAAGAACAAAATAACACTCCCTTGAAAAATAGGCGTACGCAAGATGAGGGGTGGGCTAAAAATTAAACGAAGTCTCTTAAGAAGTTGCTAGAAATGTCGATTTTCAGTACATTTAATAACGAATTTCTCATTACTCCGAATGAACAGTCAATTTTAACAAAAGTATAAAGTTAGAATGATAATTTTAATTATATAATGGAGATATAAGCATAAATGGAACATAATAGAAATATCTAGCAAGTTTGATTTAATGCTAGATTAGATACATAAGGATAAAGTAAGAAAAAAAGTTTTCAAATAAAATTTCGTTTTGGATGATAAATTTTATAGCCAAATATTTTTCGCAATTTCTCATGTCAACAAAATAAGAAAACTAGTTTTAATAAGTATGTACATCATTTTTTTTCTAGCGAATGTTTATCATGTGATTTATTATTAGTCGAATTTTTTCGTAATTTCATGAAAAAATTGAACATACTTAATTTTTTATTTTTATTATGCTTTGAACAAATTTTTGTATTATATATATATAATTTTTTTTTTGTCAAAAATTTACGCAAAAACCATTAAAGACAACTTTTTAACACTAATTTTTTTACTTATAAGTTTATAATTAGATTTTTTGTTCAATATTAAACCTGGAAATGAAATTTTAAACATGATCACATTTTACTTTCATGATCAAGTTTATCAACAGATACTTTTTATTTAAAATTATCGTTATTTTTAATAAGTTTGCTTAAGATTTGTTTCATTGAAATAGATTTTTTAGCTTACTACGTTTTGCATGGTGAACAAGTTTATCATCAAATTTGTTTGCTTAAAATTATCTCTATCCTCAGTGTAAATACATTAAGCCTAAGTATTCTTAAGCGAATAAATTTAACTTTTTTTTATTCTATAATGCTAATCTTATCGAAGTTATCATTATGAAAATAAACTTTTAAGCCTATTTTTTTCCCCTTTTTTGCAAAATTTTCATTTAATTGTTATCTAAACTTTATGCATTTCTTATAATGGCATACACACATTCAACACAAATTTTCAAATATTCATTTTTGATGACTCAGATGAGTTTATATTTAGGTCCAAGCTTTATACCATGTGGTGCACGTGTCATCATAAAAACAGATTCTGTAATACTTCCATAATCATTTATTTCTGTAGATAAATTTACCCATAGATTCTCTAGTAATTTTCGTAGTAATTTCTAAAAATGAAGTAAAATTTTAAACAAAATCTAGATTTGTGTGTAATTTTTTGCAAGATTTCTTTGTTATTTTTATAATGTTACCAAGTTTTTTGTCAAGCATTATAAAATGGATTTATATTGTAATTTCATAATGAAATCAGATTTCCATCAAATTGTAAAAAAACTTAAAAGTAAGCAAATTTTTTTTTTTTTTTTTTTAATTTCCACAAATAACATTTTAAGAGCAGAAATATTTAAAAATATTTTTCTTCCCTACAAATAAATTTCTGAAATAAGATCTTGGGTATAGGTATCAAAATGAATTTGTAAGAATGTATGATTTTTTTCCTAGTAGAAAAAAGCTTTTATATATATATATATATATATTTCACATCTAGAAATTTGAAAGCATTTCAAAATATGAGGTTAATAATTTTTGCGCTAGATATTTTTGTTTCAATATTTTGATAATAGATATATAAATGTGTTTAATAATTTTAGCTTAGTACTTTTTGAGAGTGTACTAATTTTTTACATGAACAATATTTTATTTATCAAAAGTTCTAAGCCAAGAATAAGAAAACTTTAAAAGTTTAAAAAAAAAAAAAAAAAAAAAAAAAAAAAAAGTTATTCACAACACATTTTTTAAATTATGATGCATTTCTTTAAGCATTTACATTTGAATTGATAGAAACATTTACATTTGAATTGGCATCATAGCTCAAGGTTAAATTGAATTGCAAGTAGAAGAATTTACCATAGAATGATT
The DNA here is from genome assembly GCA_026290005.1 of Latrodectus geometricus. Lineage (NCBI taxonomy): Eukaryota > Metazoa > Arthropoda > Arachnida > Araneae > Theridiidae > Latrodectus > Latrodectus geometricus. The sequence continues at coordinate 120,712 of JAPDSC010051443.1, read as the reverse complement.
AACCCAATTGAAAATTGACTATTAGATTCTCTAATGGAAAATAGGAGGTGGCACAAATGAAATCAATGTAATTAAAGTATAAGAATAAAATCAATCTATTATTCACAGAATTATAATGAATTATTCTGCAAAAAAAAAAAGTTAAATGAGTTTTTTTATAATTTATAATTTTTTTTTGATATTTTATCTCATATTCTTAAATTTATTTTCTTTAATAAAAATTTGCTATCTGGAATCTAATACTTTTTATTGTTATCCTGAAAACTAATTATTACTTTGTTAAATCTTTTCATAAACACTTTCAGTAGTTAGGAAATTTGTAAAAAGCTTTATCAACACATATAGTTAAATATAACACTAACTAAAATTTTTACGGTAACGAAAATTTTAAAACTAACAGAATTTTAAATTAATATGAAGCATGCATATATATATATATATATATTACATGAAGCTTATAAAACAGCTTTTTGATATTTTAAATTAACAGCTTTAAATGGAAAGATATTTTTAATTTTTATGAAAAACAAATTTCCTGCTAAAAATTTATTTTAATGAAGGGTTTTGATAGATGGGTAGGAACCGAAGTAAAACATGGTCTATGATAAAATCGTAAAAAAGCTCCTAAGAATCTAAGTGGATAGGACTGTAATAATCTACATACATGTATGACTAAAATAAAATTTTATTTCTAAATTAATAAGGTCCCGAATTGGAAAAAAGTTAAAACTTTCTTAACGCTCATGTTAACGGTTAATGCTAAATTGTTTGAAGATTCGAATACCACTTTGAGCCTGGTTTTTATGTTGGTTTGTGATCTACTTTAATTAGTAGTTCCCTGTCCAGTCTTCATGTACAAAATATGAATAAATCTTAGAGGTAGGATTACTCTCATCAGAAAGAAAGATTCTAGGTTCGATTTCAGATATTGTTGAATAACGGAAAATAGATATTTCGTTTTTTTTCAACATGTATATTTAGTGGTGTGGATACTAAGAAGCTTTTCAGGTTTCTTAGCTTTCAACTTGAAGTATGCTCACTATCAATGAAAAATTCTCATGAAATAGAGCAATGAATAGTTGATGTTAAAAATATTATAGTAATCTTAGTTTATTAAGTTCCCAAAGCAGTGCCAAAAAATTCGAAGCAATAATTAAATTAGGACTAGTCTTGTAAGATCTAGCTGGCGCTTACACTAAATCGATTAATAGTGTTGTTAACATTCTTTCGAAATTCTTTGATTCATAGAATATTTAAAGCGTATTTAAGTGGTCATTTAATCACAGCTTAAAGCATTAATATCATTTCAAAAGATTTTCAACTGCCTATTTCAGCAAGCTGGAGACTTTAAACATAGAAAGCTGCTTTGTAATTTTAAGTTTTGGTCACCTAATGAATTCAACACTTAAAATGTGGTATTTTTCCTCCGAATTTTCATATCACATCAATGGCAGCAAATATTCTACAAACATTTACAGCAAGACAGCTTTCAGTTGGTTCAGATACAATACTGAACCTTTATGACACAAGAGCAATATTTTTTTTCAATAAGCTATCTTGATACTGCAAACTTAAATCTTCTTCAGTTCATAGAATTACAAAAAATATTTGATAAATAACAAATGAAAAATGCAAATAATAGAACTTTTATTTTCTCCTGAGTTTTTGGATTATTTTTATCCATTTCATTTGATGATGCATCAACAAAAATTGAAAGCAGTTGTAATACTTCTCAAAATTTCGATCACGTTTTGGTTTCCTTTGTAGATTTAAGAAAAAAATCATAGCAATCATAAAAGTCATTTAATAATGGCAAGAGAATCATTAAAATCTGGCAAGAAATGCTTACATATAACTTGATGAGTAAATACATTCTTTTCATAGATGGAAGGTGGCAAGATCTTTGACATTGTGAAGTGAGTAGTTCCAACAGATTTCAATAAATGACACTTTTATTTGTTAATATTGCTTTTTATTACTAAATTCACAGGATCTTTATCAAAAACTAGATTTTCTTACAACATAGCAGCAAGTACAGAAGCAGCCAATGAAGTTCCTACAACTATATAGCCAGATAAATAGAGATTCTTCATGTCAAAGCCATATCCCATATCCCAAGCCTAGAAACATGTATATACAGTTAAAAAATATTTGCAATATTTTTAATAGTTATAATTTAATTAAAAATGCTTATTTAATAAACATATACATACATACATTTCAATCAAACACCAGCTAAGTTTAAAATATCTTTTAATAGCAAGATTCATACAATATTGCGATTCATTTTATAAATCAAAATTCAATTATATTATTAGTTAGAATTTTAAGCTTACTTAATTATTTAACATCGATAGGAAAATTTAAAAGATTTTTAATTATTTTTGTTGAGTTTTTAAACTAAACAAAAAAAATTTAATTTTTTTGTTTAGTTGCATTGAATTTTTTAGACATATAGATAAGATATATAAATACAGCACATTTAATTTTTCAGTCATAGACACACTTAGAATTAAATTAATTAATTGTACATAAAATTTAAAAAGAAACTATATCTTTAAGAATCAAATGAAGCAACAATGGAAAAGATTATATTCTTAAAAACATCTTAGTTCTTTAACCCAATTAATATATGAATGATATATGAAATATAGTTGCAGATGAAAAAACAATTCATTTGTATCAATTTATATGAAAAAAATAATGCTTATAAAAACTTCCACTCAGTTAAGTTTGGTTAATATTATATGCAATCATATTTGTTTAAATTATAAAACTATAAATAATGTGAATAAACTTTTATATTATATTATTAGTAATGAAAATTTCTTGACTATATAGATCTAAAAAATAATCAATTATGACAATTTAAATTTATTTTAAAAATGAATATTTTATTTTATATGCACATAATTTGTAGATGCCTATATTAACTTGTATAAATGTAGTTTTTTATTACTTAAATTCAAACACATATACAGCTAAATTATTTCATAAAGCAGCACATTTTAAAAGTGATCAGTATATGTACAATTCTCTCTTTTTTTCTTTTTTGACACAAAATCTTTGCCGAAAAATTTCTAAAGTATAAATTTTAAGCAAGGCTGCATTCACATGTAGAAAGAGAATATTTACCTAGACAAACATACATGTAGAAATCAAAACAAATTTCATTTTGCTCAACAATGACTGGTATCAAACTCAAGGCGTTCCACTTTAAAGAGCATAATCTTACAAATATTTCATGCTTGCATAATTTGTTAGGAAGATTGCCAAGCTAGAGAATTACACTATATTATGCAGTTACGTATTTTACCAATCAAGAAGGCTGATTGTTTTTATGGGACAAAATGCTAAAGTTCTGTGAAAAGTACTTTAAATATACATAATTCTACAATTTTTTGTAATTATTATCACAGAAAAATTTGAAATTTTATTAGAGATTCATGGTATTTAAAACACATCAAAAGATCATCAGATACATGCTTGTTGGTCTAGGTGTTTTTAGACACTTTATGTGAACCTAACAGCAGTGAACAGTCAGATGAGCCAGATTATACTCATCTATATCATATTTGGGACAGTAATATAAAGCTCACTGTGAAAAATAGTTATAGCAAAATCTTAGTTATTGCACATGTTGTGATTGTAGAGTAGGTAACATAATGGGATTTTTTAAGAAAACAAAATAGATTTTCCAATGCACTTTCTTTAAATATAAAAGGAAATTCAGTTTACAATCAAATAAACTAAGATGTATTCAGCTGAAGAAAGACCTTAGATGAGACATACAATTATAACATAGAAAGTTTGATATCTTCAATTCTTTTTACAAATTTACCAACTAACTGATTAATTTTTAATTATATAACTTTGAAGTATTAAATATTTTTAATTATGTTTAAAGTAGCACAAATAATTAATTATAATATTAATAAAATAGTTTTAGAAAATGGAAATTTTATGCATTATACCACCAATAAAAATAATTACAAATGGATACTGCAGTTTAAAATATAAGAGATAGCTGTGGTAAGTAATAAGAATATTTAATCAAATATGAATTATTCTTGAATATAATAATGAATATACTTTGTACTTACCAGGTGTCTGATGCCATTAAAAGTGTGATAAAATGCCATCCATGCCAAAGCAAACTTAAAAGAAAATATGAGGGGAGTTCCTATGTGCATTGCCTGAAGAGAATCAAAATAGTAAGGAAAAGTGGCAGGAAGTAAAAGCGTACCAATTGAAACACCATATAGACCTGAAAATATTTTAAAATACTATTTAACAAAATAACAACTTATGGTTTTTTTTATTGCATACATAATGGATGGAATAAATTCAAATATATATATATATATATATATATATTGTGATCATATAAAAGTGAAAAATAGTATCAAATATAATATCTAAATATACTCCAGCAAATTTAGTAATTAAAAATTACTTAAATTTCCTAGTGTTTGAATAAATATACATGGAATAATAGTATCTTTTAACATATTGTTTCTAGAATTCTTGTAGAGAAGAAACAATTATTTTATTATGCAATGAAATAAATAATTTTGTTTCAGAAATCAATTTAATGAAATCTGTGAATCACTTTTTTTCACAACTAAAGATTTACAAAGTTTAAGTATACATAATATATATCTTGCTTAAATGATTGATGTTAGTGAAATGAGCAAATATAGGTATTGTAATTATCAATAAAAAATGAGTAGTAAATGGACAAAAATAACTCAATTTTAAAAATTTCAGTGATATTTTACGCATTGTTTCAATTTTCTGACTTTATTCTATACCATAAAAGATGATACACATTCTATTCATTTGTAAGAGTTAATTCATTTATTCCATTTGAAGATATGCCCATCCTATGGGATAGGGAAACTAAGAAAGTCTGAGATTTTCATGTAACAAATTTCAGAGCATTGTCTTACAGAATCCTTTGAGTTTCTTATAAATATTCTTCTCTTCAAAAAGAATATTACATACAGATTTGGGGAAAAGAAAAAATTTTACCAAAGTGATCAGTTTAAAATGTTTCCTTCTTAAAAGTGGATTTCTTAAGCAAAACTATTGCTTTACATGGATTTCCCGATTAATTAATGTCTATTACTTTTTCAATTAAGTAATTTATTAGATTTCCTACATAAAAATAATAATTTAATTAGCACTTATATAATATTTAAATTTAAATTGTCAAAATTTCTGTTAATTATTTTGCTTATAGGTGCCTTGAGACAGAACCATGATCTTTGAAATAAAAGTTTCATATTTAAACCCAGCATTTTTGAACAACAATAAAAATAGTTTTTCTGCTTTTCATAAGCACATTCCTAAAATTGATATTTAAGGGTTTCCCTTGTCACACAAAAATATGATCTTATACTTATGAAAACTAGACTAAGACAAATTAGTTTTAGAATAATTAATTGTCAACTGTTAATTTATTTACTAAGTATATCATAATAAATTTGTGTATGCAGTATTAAACCATTTTGTTCATACTTTATTCTAGTTACACTGTGAAGCCAATATTAAACTGTCAAATAATTATTCGACTTTTTTGAAAAATAGACAGATTATTCAGCCAGAATACTCTGTATTTCTACTAAAAATTATCATTAAAATTTGTACAAACAATAATAAATGTAACACATCCTAAACCTAAATACAGAAATTGAGATGAGAATGTTATAATAACTAATGAAATTTCACATTTTCAAAAGACGATTTTAATGAGATGAATATTTTATTTTAAAATAACTACAACACAGAAATATAAATTTATTATTTCTATTAAAAATATTTTTTTTAATAAAAATGAAACATATTACAGAATACAGAAGTAGCAAATGCACTTTTGTTATAATTATTAAGTTTTAATTGTAAGAAAATTATTAAAAAGATTGACTAACATAAAACTTCAAACCAATATAAACTTGACACTCCAATATAAAAATTTAAATAAATTATAATGTACATACAAATTAAAGAAAAATTTTCTGAAATAAATAATTTTAAAAATAAAAAATAAAATATTTTTTAGTGAACTATTGAAAAATACTAGAGAAACAAATAAAAGAATTATAAAATTTTTCAGCAGTTTGATACAGCAAGAGCAATTATTGACACTCACTTGTTTAAAACACAACATTTAATTTTATTTAAATTATTTTAAATTCAGAATTTTGTAGCTTTTGATCAGAAATATTAATTAAGTGAGAAGCAACATTGGAAAAAAATTTCATATTTATATTTCAAATTTCAAAATAGAAAATGTAAAAATTAATAACTGTTAATATAATTACTTTCAATGTTTTCTTTTTCAAATTTTTAATTGAAAAGATTAATAATGTTTAAAATTTGATAACACATAAAGTTGAATCTATATTATTTATTATATTATATAGTAGTATATTATTATTTTATTATATAGTAGTTAAATTTTATAAATCTATGGAGCTAAGAATATATGAAAATCAAACAGGAGATATTCAAAAGATATCAGATAATTTAACTAAAAATTATAACACACTAAAATTTATATCCTAATCTATAATATTATAGAAACTGTCATAAAATAAATTACCAATATCTTCAATTATGAATACCGGAAAAAAAAAGAAAGAAAAACAAATCAACTGTCAACAAAGGAGAAAATACTTAGTATAATATAAGAATGTATATTAAAATAAATTTCTCAGAGCAGTATAATTAAAAAGTAATTTTCTTTATAAATTGACAGAAATATTTGAAATTTGCATAAAATATTATTTAAAAAAATGTAATTTTTTTTACTGTTGTTAGAAATATTTGTTTCATCAGAAAAATTATTTAGAAAAACATTAAGTGTGCTTTCTCATAGTCAAAGATTCATTTTCAAAATCAAAATTAAAATTTTTGTAATATAAAAGCTTCTTAAACAAAAAAGTGAATACCAATTTGGATTTTTTTTAAAAACAAAATATCCTAGAATCTATTTTTCAAAAGGTATCTTAAAAATACTACATTGTATTACAGAAAGATTTAATTTACAAAATTTCAAATAAAAGATAACCAAATTTCAACTGAGGTAGTAGATTTCCTCCCACTAAAATTGGGGTAAAAATTGATTAAAAAAAAAAAAAAAAAAAAAAAAACTTGACAGCTTAAATAAAAGTGATAATTACATCATTTTCAACACTTAAGCAAAGAATTTTCCAGAAAGCAAGAAACTAACAGCATTGTTTTTGCACATGCAAACTAACATAAAATAAATTATTCTTTGATTAAGCAAAAAATAGTATAGTAATTGTTTTTTATCCAACCAATATTTGAAATTGACAATACTGTTTTGCCCAAAAAAGTATTGCAAGATCCTAAATAATTTTAATTGAAGTCATTGAAAACAACTTTTGAATTTAATAGTATATATAATAAAAAGACCTAATGAAAATACTTTGAAACCTAATGTTTTAAATAATAATTTTTTAAAAACATTTGAGATAAATTTTGAAATATTTCTACCTGCAGATAGAACTATTCCAGTAGCCCGATGAGTCACAGATAATATGGTAGTCAGCTGTGGCCTAAAATTAAGAAACACATGCTATAAATACTTTAATTACATAAAGTAAAATGATATTCAAAAATCAGAAAACAGGCAAACTAAACATTATTTTTTAATTTATTCATTATATTCTACATTGTTTGTAATTTAAAACTAATATAAACTATAGAAGATATAACTGCTAATTACCAAAGACCTCTTTATTTTTAATTTATTTTAAATTGAAAAACAAACTTAAAATTTATTTGTAAAGAATTGTATACACAATTACCAGTAACTATTTATAACCCTTATAATAATTATTGTTTGTAAAATGAATCAATATACTATCAAAATAAAAATTCAATTTAACCAATAAATTTTTTTTACTATGTGCATTATTTTAAAATTTCATTTTAGAATTTATCAACAAATAATTTTTATATAAAAACTCCTATTTCTCATAAATTATTATGAAATGTTTGTTACCTGTACCTTTTAATATAAAATTTTTTTTATAATAAACAAGCATGGTTAACTCATATTTCTTCTTTACTTAAAGAAATTTGGAAATAAAATTTTACAATACATGCACACATGTATTTAAATAAATGGGGTTATATTTTTAATGATTTACCTAGTCAAGAACATGTTTGAAGCTGAAAAGTTATTGTGTTTAAATGGGTACATTTTCTCCTGATCTAAGTCCAATCGTACATTTTTGGAACAAATAATACCCATATGTAATTAGTTACAATCACGTGGAAATGTATCAGTCAAAAATCGACAATAATATTTTCTATATACTAGTGAATGGCTAAGCACAAAAATTACAATCGTCCCAGTTGAAAAGCCATGTAAATGAGAGCAAATAAAGTTGATGAACAGTTATTTATCTAAACTTAAATATTTGAACTTTTCCCACAAAAAGTAATTTTTACAAAAGTTGATATATGTCATTCTTCAGTCACTTTTATTTGCAAGGTATTAAACTAAGACTACAGTTTAATGGGCTTATCAAGCATCCATAAATGAAGTGATTAAAATAGTTTGTGCTATGGTTACTTTTTGCAAACTTGTTATTAGAGTTGAAACTACAATTTTAAATTGACTCTAATCCATTACAAATATCCCCATCTGAAATGGGATTCCAATTCTCAAAATGTTAAATGAACAAAATAAATACTATTCAGTTGGTTGTTCAAAACACCTCAGAAATATTGTAGTGATAAAGTGGAAAATCTTTACTAGTAAATTAATATTACAATAAATTATACAGCTTTAACTTATGGGCACATTTCCAGAAATATAATAATCATATTATAAGTATTTTACTTCTATAAATAAATATTATTTTTAAAATAATATATTTACAAAAAAATATATAATGAAATTAGATATGTTCTAAATCAGTTTTTTACTAGTTTTTCCCTTGAATAACTTCCTTTTTTTATGATTAAATATTACTTTGTTAATAATAACAAATTTAATTTAATAATAATCATATCTAATACTTTTCTGTAAATCATAATATACTTTGAATTCCAAATGAAAAAGTCATTATACACATTTTAGGTGTCCACACATTTTTTAACTTATTCTAAATATTTTAGTAAAGTAATTATCAATAAAAAAATTGCATAACTGTTATGAAAATACTCCGGAATGTTTTTTCTACAAAACAATTCAATAGTTACTCAGCAGTACATAACAGAAATAAAATGTTATTACTTCTAACCTTAGAAATGGGCAAAAAACTCTAGTATAAAAATATATGATTATGTAAGCAGTTAACTGTAAAAAATTTTTACATTCATTAATTTACATGTGTAAGCCATATAGAAAAACATATGGTGTAACATTTTCAAGATGGCATGAATTAGTGTAAAGTTAGCAAATCAAAGCCCCAATATGTCTAAATCTGAAAATATTAATCAATACACCATATTTACACAGAAAGTACTAATTAAATTAAAAGAAAAGTTCAGTTTTTATCATCTCTATTTTCATTGTAAAGCAAGATATTTGAAATTGTGATTTTTGACAGCTGCACAGCAATATTTTGATCTTTAAATATTTAATGTCATTTTATTCATTATAAATTCTATTAAATTTTATCTTTCTTAAATTGAATTAAAAAAAATTGAGAAAATTGGCATGATTTTAATCTTATTAAATGATTAGTTTCCATAGAAAAAAAAATAAAAATCAATAAATTTAGCACATACGCTTTTTTTTAAACATAAAAACATGCCAATTTCTTTCTAATAATTGAAACTAAACAATTTTAGTAAATCACAATCTTATTCATAAGAAAAACTTCAATTTTTAGTTTCTTCAGATCAACAGATTAAATTGAGGAATGAGAATATTTTTACAAGCAATTTTTTACTCTATGTCTCCATAATGGGAATTACAGTAAATCTCATTATAAATATAAGACCTTACACAGATCTGTTACAAATTAAATAGAAAATCTCATTTTCCAAATAGAATAGTAAAATTTTAAAAAGTTGTTGTAATAAAAATAAATTGAAAATAATCTAAGAAATGTTGTTAAACAATCCATGATTATAAAATTTTACAGATTAAAAATTTATTTATTTATTTATTTTTTTGCACTAAGAAAATATGCAACAATTTATTGTACACCCCAGAAAAATTTAAAAGTGAACAGCACAGAAAGAATTAAAAATGCATAAATGTGTAGTTCACTCAATTAACAGTCATTTCATATATAAACATTTCATTTAAGAAAAATTATTTAATATCACTAGCTAAACACAATGAGAATTAACAGAATTCATTGGATTTAGTTAACAATTATAAATATACATAGTAATATTTTAATTAAAATGCCCATATTTTCAAGAACCATAATTTGTTAATTACAACAAAAGCTTAGGAATTTAAATATATGCCAATATAATATAAAAGCCCATTGGAAAATAAAATGTTAATTTTGAAAAATAAAAAAAATTAATAAATAAAGCATACAAAAAGAAAATACAAGTTTGCATCAGTTAAAACACCAATTCATACGTACAAAATAATTTTGTGATAAATATATAACACACAGATATAACAGTATATTTTATTAGTTCTAAATATATATTATTCTGAAACTGATTGATCATGCCAAATGGGGGAAAAAAAAACATTTCAGGGAATAAAGTACTAACATTTAACAAAAAAATGTTAAAAATATCACAAAAATAGTTGAGTGATGAAATAAACAAAAGCACAGTGTTCTTCAAAAAAAAAAAAATAAATAAAATTTTTATAAATAACATACTTATATATAGTCAAATGAGGAGATAATGGTCGTTTTAGTCTTTCATTCTTTTCTGCAAATGTTTCAACAACCAGCTTAGACGCAGAAGTTGTTATTGGTAAAGATCTAAAAAAAGAAAAAGAGTTTTCTAATTTGATAACTTTCTTTCTTTTTATATACCGAAACTATAAATGAAAAATATTCTAAATTCTATAAAAAAACAAGCAAAATTACAAATAAATTAAAAGCATGACAATTGCAATAAAATCTCACTGGCAATGGGGATAAAAAAACAAAAAAACCAATTTAATTTTTATGTAATATAATTATTTAGCTAAACTTTTTAAAATGAAACTAAATTATTTTTATGCAGCCTAAATATTAATTATTAAATATCTAAGAATGTAATATGAAATTTTTTTTACATTAGATAATATTACAGAAGAAAATTAAATGTATTTATAAAAATAAAGCATGTTTTATAAAGAAATAATTTCAGAAAATTGCATATTACTGAAAACCACAAAATAATAAAATTTTTTGAAACAATTCATTATGCATAAATGAAGTAATTTATTCGATGCCCAAAAGGGCATGATGATCGGTTTTAGGGCCAAGGATGGAAGCCCTGAAACCTATAAGTTTGTGAACTACTTGTGAGCTGCTTTGGTAAAAATTTATCCAAAATGGAACTATCTAAAATCAGTGATGTGGCAAATGTGATGCACTATGAACTGTAGATGACAGAGATGAACAAGGCTGTGGATATGCATTTAAGAGAATCAATATGCTACCATACTTCCCAGATAATCCAAGGGGCTACCAACAGTGCTTCCCAAACTATTATTCAGCAAATGCAGCTGCATATGGGCCTCCAAAGCAGACATCTGGTTCATGTACCATTGCTGATTACTGACAAAGGCTGAAATTCGCACACGAGTATCACAACCAGACACCCACTGAGGGGTGACAGGTCACATTTTATAATGAATCTCGTTTCATGCTCCATCTGACAGATGGACATTAGTGTATACGACATGAAACCATTAAACAAACACCCAGCAATTGTTGCCCGAACAGTCCAGGCAAAAGGGAAGAAAATTATGGTCTGGGAAATGTTTTCCTGGCATTCTTTGGGTTCATTCATCATTGTGGAAGGCAGATGGATCAATACAAGTATACATCTGTCCTTGTGGAGCATGTCCACCCCTACATGCACATTGCTTTTCCTCAGGATGATGGCATCTACCAAGAGGACAATGCAAGGTGTCATATGGCTGGCAGTGTATGTGCATTGTTCGAAGAATATGAGGGATGAGATTATCATTCTCCTCTGACATAAATCCAATCGAGAACCTGAGGGACTATCTCAATCTGGTTGTTTGTGGCGTGGATCCACAACCACATAGCCTAGCGTAACTGGTCTTGGTACTGGAGTCATCCCAGTGAACACCTCTAGAAACCTAATAGACTGTCTCACAGCAGTCTACTGAGTGAGAGGTGGTTATTCTGGCTTTTGACAGGTAATCACATCAATGTAACTGAAATGTGTAATTCCTATTCAACAATCATTAGTAATGTAAAAAATATATACATTGATTATTTTAAGGAAAATCAGATAGGTTTTGCTAAGTGCATTTACATGAAGATTATTCAGAATGAAGTACAATTTGGAATGCATAAAAAGTGAGATCATTCTTAACATTAGCAGCTTAAAATTCTAAATTTGCCTTTGATATTAATATAATTGAAAAAGCTTTGCCAAAAATACTACATTTAGAAATTCCAAAGTTATGAATTTAAATCTTTGCTTACAGTTCCCACTTCCTTATATTTTAGACAATTTATAATTTAATTTGCTAAAACATCAAAATATGATTACCACATAATTACTTTTAAAATAATGATAAACTACACAGCATTTAACTAATACAGTATTTTATTTTAAAGATAGGGTTGATTAAAATGTTATTTTAAGGCAGCATGTTTACAAGAGAGATCAGAGATTATCATTAAAAGCTAGATATTTCTTTATTATTTTTTATAAGAATAAATTTATTTGTGATAAATAACTTTTATTTAAGTGATTGTTGAGTAAACAGTACCATAATTTAATGAAACTAAATACAAAATAAATTGAACCTTTTATAAACTATGTGAAATAAAAAAATTTGCAGCAAGTTCAGAAATATATATTTTCTTATTAATTTAAATAAAATATACAAATAATTTAAGTGCACAATGAATTGATATGAAATGATTATGAAAAGTGAGCAATTAATCATAGTAATAAAAAGTAAATGATGCTTTGTAATTTAAAATATTAGTTATTCGTAAATCTTTATAAAACAAAGACCTTGATATAAAAACAAAATAACAAATACAAAGTAAACAAAATAATTGTTAGAAAGGTAACATGTATAAATATTAAAACTATGACACTAAATCAAATACAAGTAAATAATAGTAAAATGCATTTATCAGTATTATAAATCGAGATTTAGAGCTTTAATTATTTAAATGATATAAGCTATTTTTCTTTTCAATCATGTTAACAATTGGAAAATAAAGAGTTCTTACCTTTGAAAACCATTAAGTGTGATTAAATGCTTTTTGAAACAAGATCTTCCAGTTTGTCTAAAAGTAAGAAAAAATTAAGCAATTAGGACAGACCATAAAAATTCATACATAAATATTTTTCAAAATCTTAATTTTTCTCTCACTACAGCTTGTATCCACTTTTTTCCTTACTATTTTTCAGTTTGAACCTTCACACACATTTATGTACAATTAACTATCATGATAATTTTCATACTATTTTAAATACAAACAATTGATCCCTGATTTAGTAAATAAAAATATTATGCTAATATCAATGAAATAAACAAGATATACTTAAAATTTTCACACAATGTTACAAAAGTTAGACTTTAAAAAACTTCATCTTAAAATTGGAATGTGAAAAAAAAAAAAAAAAAAAAAAGTAAAATAAAAGCAAATTTAAGGATTCTAAATTATAAACTAACAATTTCAATGAAAGGAAGCTTACTTAATTTAAATTTCCTGACTATTGTTTGTTTAAGAAATCTTAGACGCACACGGCAATCTATAGATGATAACCCTTAAGCTTTTTATACAGCACCATATTTAAAATTGTCATAATGATTCATAAATCACTATCAGGAAGTAAAAAATGTTTTGCATATTTTTGTTTCATGAGATTATTGGTAGAGAATAGGAAACATTATAGATTTATCACAAGAAATGCTTTTTTTAAAGAAAGTAAAAGCCTTTCTAGCTTTTTCTAGAAAATTAATTAAAACAAAATTATTCACTTTTAGTTTATGGAAATGATTTCAACATAAACATACTCATTGGTAAAATTATAAAAACTACTTTAATAATGTATGAAAAGAAATATCTCAAAATATCTTTATTTCAAGAAAATATCTAGTCTTTTTGCATTTCCTAGATATGCTATTGATTATTACCTCACAAAATCATAACTACTAATCTGTTTGATTTTATTAAGCAGCTGATTATAAATGATTAAGCTAAATTAATTACTAAAAAGTCTATTTATAAATAAAATCAACTATATACAATGTATTTGTCAAAACTAAATTTTACTATGAAATAACCACTACTCTAGTTATTGATATCAGTTTTAGAAATTAAATATATAATATTTATACATTAATATTAATGCTGCAATATATACAAAGTCTATCCAACTTTGTTTTTCTTACTGCTTTTAAGTTCCTACTTCACACATAATTCAGAGGAAGATCTTAAAAAATTTAGAAATTTTTTTAAGAGCTAAAAAATTAACTAATTATTGAGAACTTTTATCTGTTTATGATAATTTATTTTATCTTTATTTCCTATTTTTATGTATAAATGAACACAATAAATTATGTTTACAGATGGACTTTAGAAAAGTTATGTTTCATTTAACTTAAATGAGTACTATTCTATATAATTTGCATGTTAACACTTTTTGAAATAAATATTAAGTACTAAGCAGATATTTCTTCATGTAATTAAATTGTTTAATAACATAATCAACAGATTTTAATTCGAAACTATAATTTTTATTTTATATTAAAACTAATAAATATGTATAAGCAAAATATTAAGCAAATGCATAATAGATACGACTTGTTTTTCTTGGTCTACACACCATTTGGCAGAAACCAAATGATAGTAATATCTATTCTTTATATAAACAATAAAATAATAAACTGACAAATAAAGAGAATTATAAGCCCTTTCAATTTCCATTTCCCAAATTTGTCAAACCACCTGATATTGACACATTCTCTTTTTAAATTTGAACATTGTAAAATATAGTTGACCATTTTTAAATTACTGATGAGAATGCAATTTCATTTTCTCAGGAAAAAATGTACTTTTTTGCAGATGAATATAAGTACAAGGACATGGAATGAAATGATATGTAAATGAAAACGTATAGGGACACTACACAAAAAAAGTAAAATAAAGATAACACATCACCAGAATCTGATGTTCAGGGATTCATGCACCAAAAATTTTATAGGAAGGATAACTCTTTTACTACCATATTGAGAGTAATTGCAAAGATTTGGAAGCTTCAAACTATGAGAGTATTTTCTATCATTTTGATAATAGACACATGAAAATGAAGTATGATTTATGATGATATCACTTAAAAATTTGAAAAAGTTTTTTAGTTAAAATTATATTTTTTTAATCTTATAATTTTAATTTAGACAATATCAGCACATAATTTTTCTTCAATGAAGGAATTAATAAAATTTTAGTGAATTGAAGCTTTTCAAAGCTTGATAAATATGCTCTTAAATACTTGACTATGAGAATAATGATTGGCAAAGAAAGATAAAAACTAAAACATAATATACTGATGATATGCTTAAAAAGCTTATAAAAAATTGTGAGAATAAGCAATTGTAATGCAAATATTTATATGGTTAATTTTTGTTCTGCTTTTCATATACTTTAAAAACTTTTCTTAAATCTTAGTTACTGAAATAAATAGAATTTTTTCACAAAACATGTAAAAAACAAGTAATTTCTGATAAATTATTTCTTCTGATACTGAATTCCAGATTATAATTCAAATCATTGATCATTCTAGAATTAATTTATTATAAATTATCTAGAATAAATAATTAAAAACCAAATTTTCCAGAAGTTGGATGACTTTACACCAAATTTTCATTTTAATGACAAGCATTCACATTGCAAATGAAAATAGGCACTAAATAAATGGGTGGAAAATACCAATCAAACAAGAAAAATAATATCAATAATTTCTTGAATTCAATTAGAAGTTTTCACAACTTCAAAGTAAGCAAGACATTAAAAATAACAACAGAAACAAAAGAAATAGATAAATAATTACAAATATTTTAAGAACTACTAACATATTTACAGATAATCTATGAAATTATTAATATGCAAACAAAATTATAAGTATGACAAAATGACTAAAATAAATAATGTTTTGCCAAAAAAATATTCACATGAAACCTACAACAAAAGTAAAATTGATTGCACTAAGTAAATGGCTGCCAATTTTGTGAATTATCCTGCTTATAGAAGATTTCTGAATTAAAATATCCTATTACTATTAATATATACCATACATATAAGTATGGATATCTTTAGATATTAAATTAATACAAGTGACAACAAAAGTTGTCACTTATCTGAGTGATATTACTACAAAAAAAAGATGAATATCAGTATGAATCACATTGTTAATCACACAATCACCAATAATAATGAAATCACCAAAAACATGGTTGTATCCCAGAAGAGCCCATACCCTTGGCTCAAATAATTTTGATTGTCGATAAATTTTGTCAGTCTTGGTAATCCCATTGATACATTATAGTTATGATAAACCTAACCATTTCTGGAATTCTTATTTCACCAGACTCACCTAGGATTTTACCATGGACAATATAAATACAACATTCAAGTATACTTTATAATATAGTTAGTTAAATTTACATTTCACCAACTACAATGTAGCTATTTTCATTAGTTAAAATTTTCATGATAAAACATTTAATTTATAGTAAGAAATCATTCTTTAAATCAAGTGGTAGAATATTTCAAAGTAATACAATTGCAAGATGAGCAATAAAAATATTAATTAAATGCAAGATTAACTTTTTTTGTTGTGAAAAATAAAATTTCTTATTTGATTTTTTTTTAAATTTGAAATTTACATTGATATTATTATTTATAAAATTTTTTTAGCTACTTTAAACATCAAACCTATTATCAAACTCATTCTAACTTTTACACTTAACTATTACATTCCCAAAATAAATGTCATGATTGAAAAGTAATGTGTGAATCAACGTTTAATAATAAACTGAAACAAGTTTAAATTTAACAAAGCCATAAATTATGAAAAGAAATAAAATATTTACGACTTTACAGCAAAAGAAAATTATCTTTTGTGTTCAGTATACCTCTTGCAGCACATTAAGAATAAGAATTGACAAGAATTTAAACGATACATTTGACGACATTCATTACTTTTTGTAAAATACTGAAACCAAGCTAATAATGTCAATAGGAGAATTAAATTAATTTTAGTAAAGATATGTTAAAATGATTTTTTTTTTTAAATCATGTATGATGGTCTTCTATTTGAAATGCCTTAGATTCGAATACACATAATAGGTTAAATATTAGTCAAAAGCTATCAGAAACGAAATCATTCAACTATCAATTAATTCGTGAACGTCACAGTAACTTATTAATTTTGCAGTTAAATTATTAACCATTTCATAACTAAAAAATGAAAATTAAATGCACCTGAAATATTGAAGATAAAGACCCATTTTTTATTTAATGCAACGAGGTCTTGAAAAATTTATTAAAACAATATCGGCGCAAAATAAACTAAATTTCAACAAATTCGGCTGCAAGAAATCACCTTGATTGATTGAGTGATTGATCGAAGAAAACATATTTGCATAACACAACTAGAAATAGAAGCTTGCATCTCTAATTTTCATGTAAACTTGTCGAGCATAGAAACAGCAAATATGGCAATTTAGAACGATAAAATGATAGGTCTAGCAACATTTTAAAAAACATTTTCCAATTGAAAATTATAATAACTTTCTTTTGGCAGAGATAATTATGCAATAATTTTGCTGCAAGAAGCAATACAATCATTTAGAAAGCAATTTGTGTTAAAAATTAATGATTCATATTTAGTTTAAACAAATTTTCTTTTCCAGAGCATTCCTGAAAGAAGAGCCCTGCTTTACAAATCATTGCATCAAAACATTGAGTTTTGATATTTTCTTAAGTACTCTAGTTTAATTTTATTGCGGGATTATGTTGGCTGTTGTGAATGTATTTAAACTACTGAGTTATAAGCAAACGAAAAGGATTGTTGTACTCTTTTATTCAGTGAGTAGGGTAAAATTGATGAATGAAAGAAATGTAGAAAACCGAACATAATTTGACTTTTAAATATAAAATGTTAAAAACATATCACATAAAAAATGTTAGCATATTTAAAACAAAAGAATTTCTTAAGTCTCAGAAATGTTTGTTGGTATAAAATTGCTTAAGATAACTTAAAAAGCCTGTACTACTATTAAAATGATTCTCTAACCTAGAGAATCATCATAAAAAGAGCTCAAACCTCTAAATATAAGTTTATCGGTTTTGATCAGACATCAAAACATTCTAAAATCAAAATATACGAACCATTGTGTAATAAAGATCTTTAACATTTAGAAACTATGTTATTGCTAGAATAGCATCTACATATTCATTTTAGATAGAATTATCTTTGATAGGAAACTATGAAAGGGGAAGCAAAATCAAATTTAAAATGGAACAATTAGGTCTAAGGAAAAAATTAGAGTTGCTTCATTTTTTGGGAATGATTCTACTGGTCTAAGATTAGAGTTTTCAAGTAGATTATCAAATTCAAAAATGTCTTTGAATGTTTTGCGCTCACATGTCAAAGCTCTTTTGTAAAATTTGGTATTTAATTTCGTAAGATATTCGATAATGGGTTCAATCCTGAGGTCATTATAAATCTGTTTGTTTCTCACATAACAAGAATATCATTGATAAAAAGTTTTATGTTTAGTCTATTTATCCAAAGTGTTCCTAGCAGAAGCAACATAAATAAGAGTGACTCGAATGGTTTGAGTATAGATGAGTTTTCTAAATTTAATTTATTTATTACAAATGCCCAGAAAATTGGCTGTATTAGTATTTGTTCTCTGCCCTTTCAACACTTCTGAACAGTATGTATTAAAATTTTGAGTGCAGGGCATGAGTCAAAAATTTGATCTTGTTTACACAAAAAACACAAGGAAGAACTCCAGAGTTTAAAGCAATGCAAATACTCTGGCAAATATTCATGACCTGTAGAAAGGCGAAAATGAGCTACACTTGCACTTTTAGGGAAAACCAGAATAGCCCCTGACCACTTAACCAGGAAAGTCCAAAGCTTACTGGAAACCCAATGACTTCAGCTATACTGTAGTAGCATATTTTCTCTTAATCATTTATTTTAACTGAATGGAAAGAAAAACTATGCAAGGCTCTATATAGGAGCCTCGCACATTTCTTCGGCAAAATGTCAGCAGCTTCGTTTCCAAGAAACCCGCAATGAGCTGGAATCAATTGGAAAGAAACAGATATTGCCTTTGCAAGATCACTGCTTTGCAAAATGCGGATATAATCTGTAAATTGGTTTTTTGAACTTAATGTTCGAATGATAATTGAAGAGACATTTGAGTTTATTAATTTCCCTGTGGTAACATTGATGAAATTAAAAACATGATTATTCCTGTCTAGTTTGTGATTCTGAAATATCCAGTTTGCTTCACAACAGGAATTTGTTGATAAAGTAGGATATTATTAGTAATTTATAATACCATTTAATATTTCTTAACAGTTGTGACTATTCACCATTAATCTGAACTTTCCATGATTCACACCAATGTTCTATTTTATCGGTTCCCCCCTCTAAAGTATGGTTCTTGCATAATGAGTAAATGCCTTGGTGACCATGTCATAAGTATAGAAAGCAACTTGACTATAATGATCTTTGTGGTTAGGGAAGTTGTAAAAGTAAGAAAATAGAGTGGGACCTAGAATACTGGCTTGTGGTAATTCTGATTCTCTATTTCTGGTTGTTGAAATAACTTTATGGAATATGACACTGCTTCTTTAAAATTACCTTTCATGAGAATTCAATTATATTATATTGAAAGAAGAAATAAGTCCATCATGCCAGACAAGTCAAATGCTTTGGAAACTTCTAAACATGACTACAACAATTCATTTATTGTGAAGAGGACGTCTAATTAAGTCTAGAATTTTAATCAATAATTTGAGAGTATCAAGTCAAGAGTGAAAATCTATTGTCTTTCAGAACGGACAGATGCCAAAAAGATTTAATTCTATCATAGATAATTCGTTTATAAATTTCTTCTTAGATAGAAGTTGAAGTATATGATTTTGAAGAGATGCTGCTTTTCGCTTTGGCTTATAGGAATGCGTAGGAATTTAGCAAAATGGAGCCTTTTGTAAATTGAGATAGCCATTTAGCATGATTAGTATTTAAAGTTAGTAAATATATAGAATTCTCTACTATTCTATATGTGGTAACACCCATTCTTAGATCATTTTTACAATTTAGTTTTTAATATTTTGCAGTTCAGCATTCTTGTGATTGTATGGAAGATTTTTAGTAAAAGCTTATAGTTTTCTGAAAATTGTGATCAGTGTCGTCATTCTAACTTACGATTGACTTGGAATTGTCCCTTCAGTCTTTCTATTTATCACTGTAAACAAGACCATTCCTCCAATACATTGGTTTAAGAATTTTCTTGGTAGTACATCCTTTGATCATTTTCCAAAGGCAGTTCAGACGTGTATGTGTTTAAAAGATTCCAGTTTAATTGATCATATTTCTTCATTTTATTTAAGTCAAATTTCTTTGCCTTATGAGTAATACTTTTAGATCACGAATCTGCAGTTCTTTGACAGTTTTCTTTACTTGATAGTTTCGTTAATGTGTTGGAGAAGCTTTAAATGGTTGAAATAAAAAGATATTTCATTTGTGCTTTAAGAGCATTTATCCTATTCAACATAATTTCAGAGATAGTTTTGTCAATATTGCTTATGATGTTATATTGGAGGAATTCCAATTTTGGAGTAGTTAAAATATTTTGATGTATAATAAAGAAGTTTCTTTCCTGGATAACACACAGGAAGTGTTATCCCGGAAAGAATATTGCTCTCGAGTGATATTTAGAGATAAAAAGAATTTAAATTTTTAAAGTTCAAAAGATTACCAATATTACTACGATCTGCATAAACAGAGATATATTTATTCTAGAAGATAACAAGCTAATGGTGGTTATGACGATTTCATGATTCGGACGTACAGTAACATTTGCAAACAATCGTTCGAATGCTCTCAGTGCAGGCTACAAAAATTTACTTCAATCAGAACACATGGGAGGATCTTTCCTCATATTTTAACAGTACTATACTCAAATGAATATTACAGATGCTAGCACTGAATGATTCCTTTTTTGATATTGTTGTACATACACATACAAAACATCAAATCTCTTTCTGCATTATCGATTAGTCACTATTCAATAGTAATGTATGCACGTGGAAGGCATATATTAAATCAAGACAAACTATTTGGGAAACCATATCAAGCATGACTTATTCCAAATAGGATTTATTGATCATTCTGAAAAATGGAAAAAATTCAGATTAATTAAACCATAGCTTGAATCTTTTTTCAGTGTCTGAATTTTCTTGCAACAGATGTTTTAAGTAATTTTGATTTTTTTATAATTTCTAACTTATATTTTATTTGTGTATTAGGTTTTTGTTGTATGAACTAATATACTTTATAAAATATATATTTTGTGTTCAATACTTCTATTCCACAACATAATTCTAATTTTTATTTGTGATCTATCATTTCAATATGCTCTGACACTGGAAGATCTGCAAATATTATGAGTAAATTTTCAACGTTTAAAATTTATTTGATAAAGAGAAATGATCTGTTTATTTTTTTTCTATCTGAATCTTTTGTAAACTTCAAATTTCATAAATCTGAAATGCAATGGAATGATATTTGAAAGCAACAATACTATAAGAAAATCTTTTGAGCTTTTAAATTTTAGAGGAATAATTATTTATCTGGAAACCATTGTATTGAGATATTATGCACATAAATCTAAATGACTTACAGATTTGATTTTTATATTACTAAAAATATTAGAGACCAATCACATTCAATAGGATTAAAATTTCTGGCAATAAAGCTTACATTCAATTGAAACAACAATATGGCTGTAAAATGTTTGTCAAAAATACTTTAAAAAACAATAAAGACCTAGGAAAAAAGTATTTCAGTAATTAAAGTCATGCTTGTTAATTGATAAAGTAGAGATCTGATGAATCTAAGTGGTTGGATTTGTGGCATTCATTACATTCAATATGGTCATCATGAGGTAGGGGAAAAAAAAAAAGATTTTGGAAGCAATGTCATAAATATATCCAGAAACTGAAAAATTATTAAAGAAAATATTAATCATTTATGGAAATGATATAATTTATGTCATCAATCCTGAAAATCGTGAATGGCATATATACGGTGCATGATTAGTCTAGTCATTAAGATTGATAAACGCTAGCATCGTTTTAAATCTGCATATCAGTTATACACTATACATTTGTTAGCCAATCTAACTCGATGCCAAGGAAAATAAGGGCTTTTACTGTTGTCAAAAATAGCTACTCTCAGTAATGATTTCCCGAGATCTATGCTTCTAAATTTCTTGAAAATTTAATCACTTGTTATCTCTAATATATTTGTCCAATAAATAACATTTCATGATTTTCATTTCTTCCTGTAGTAGTAACATGAGCAATTGCAAAGAATAAGAGCATAATTAGAAACAAAAAATACAGTAACAGCGGCAAAAATAAATTACGATCGCATCTTATGCAAAATGCACATAACATTGGAATGAGATAAAATAAAGTCTAATTTGATCACTGATGCTTATTTTCTGATGTGGTTAGTCACAATTTTCTGTAAAATAGCCTTCTCTGCAACAGACATACAAATATAACGATTGTCTGATTAACGATTTATTTAGAATATCTGAATTTAATCTATAGTGAAATTGTTTAAATAATAGATGATTTGATAGTTCTCAACATACACATTACAAAGGTTATTCGGTACCATTCATAACATAATAAGAAATAAACATTTTTAAATGGTTAATTTCTCATGGTTGAACTAATGTATACTTTATTTGCAATGTCCTAAGTGAAATGACACCAATAGTTACTGTTTGAAACATCACCCCCTGACAACAGTAGGTAATGGTTTTAAAAAAGAACTTTTTTTTTTTATAAAAAATTTGTAAATGTAGCACTATAGTAAAAAATAAGAACACACAAATGAAAATATAGTTTTCGTCCAAAATTCCATTAAATCAATAATTCTCAACCGCTGGTTTAGATAGCACACATGAAAATGATAATCTATTTTACAGTATTAAATTAATTATTGTATTTTTTAAACAAAACTAAAACAGTGAATTATTAAAGAATTTATTTTCTATTCAAAAAGCAATAATCCACAGACTGATACATAATTTAATGGCTATGATAAAATATTTTTCAGAAACCAGGAGGAGGAGTAACATTACACTGCTCAGCAAGATACAACATATCCTCTGTAAAAGACAAAATATTATAAGCATTACATCTAATAGTGAAAATAAAAATTCATTCCTACAAAATATTTTTATAACTATTTATGTATTCTGTATGAATTTATTGAAACAAACCAATGATAACTGTGATTCATTACTCTTCACCCACTATACCCATGTTGGCAATCATCAAAAACGCGATTTACTTATGAAGGAACAAATTTATTAATTTAATAAAACACATACATAATACAGTACTAAATATATATTATTAACCTATCTTATGGCTACTAAAACTTATTGACAGGAACTACAATTTTGTAACTTTCTCTGTTGCCTGCTCTTCTTTATTCTCCCCCCCCAAAAAAAACCCCCTGAATGAGTGGGGAAGGAGGAGGACGTCACCCAGGATTCACATCCTTCCCTTAAGATAGGAAATAGGCTGTACAATATCTTCTAATCTGAAATTTCCTCTGGTGAAGTTATAAGCAATATTTGTTTACCATATAACAATGTAATTATGAATACTTAACAAGAAACACTTTAAACCATTTTCCCAACAATAATACTCAAACATTTAAACTTCTAACTGCAATATACAAATAAAAAAGTTAATTATTTGAATAACATATCAAATTCAAAAATTACTTAAATGACAGTTTATTTGGGAATAAAAATAATTGACTTTATTTAATAGATTAATCATAGGTTTTAACAAAAGAATAGTACATGGTAATACAAAAAAATGCATGAATTCATATTCCTTAATCAAATTATTTAAGAAGAAATTTTTTAAGCTTTAGATTAATTTAAAGAACAAAATTTCCATGGTAAGTAAATGAAATCGTATTTCTTACCTCATTTATTATTTCAAAATGTCATTATTTAGAAATTTTTAATAATTTTTATAAACATAAATTATTGTTTATTTAATACATTTAAAAAGCTAGTCTAGAAACATGAAGCAAGATATTAAAATTTGACAAATAAGTTAATACAATACTTACTTCGTACATTAGCTTTCTTTTCTTCTTCTAATTTTGCATCTAAAATAGCTTTCTGTTTGAGTTCATAATCCCTTATTTTGGTTTCCTTTCTTTTCAAATATTCTGAAATAGAATAAAGCAAAATTAATTCATTATATATGTATACATTTTTGGCTGTTACATGAAATGAGCCCTTATAATATGGTTTATATAATTTTGTACAAATAATTCAGAATAAATATTAGTTAAGGCAAAATAACGAAGAGTTCCAAAACTACCAAAAGTTTAAAGCAATAAACTGCAATAAAAAAAAAAAAAAAAAAAAAAAAAAAAAAAAAAAAAAAAAAAAAAAACCAGAAATAAAACTATTATTTATTTAAAAATTCTATTTAAAAATTCAAAATACTTTATTCTTAAGAAATGCTAATTAAAGAAGTGCGTGAAAGCTATTCTTTTTATACTTAACACAAGAAGGGGGTGGAAAGGTAAAAACATTAAGAGTTGCAGTTACATTAAAAGTAATCTAATCTTACTTAAATGAATTAAACCATTTAAATACTAGTAAGAGAAAAATAATTGACCTATAATAAATATTCCACAAAGAAGGAAAAGATATTCAAGAAGATAAAGTATTCTAAAGTGAAATCAAGCACAAGTTTATGATAAGCTTAGGCCTTCTACATTACAGATTAAAAGACAGTTTTGTTACAGCATATTGCCAGAGACATTATTAATAGTGTTCCAATCCTCAAATGCACGGGTTTTGCCATCTACCTCTCTCTAGACTTCTGGAAAATGGAACCTAACTCCTTGGTGCGACAAAGTCCAAATTTGACCATGGCTCCCCAAACAATCCAACTCTGAAGTAGTCTGTCTCATGCTTTATACAGTTATACTTTAAATTTCCCAATTAATTATTTTCAAGTTCTTGAGATCCTTTTTAAATTCTTCAAGTGATTTTTTCCTTACCTTTTCTGTTTTTTTCTGACCATGACACGACATTTAAAAATGTTTTTGTTCATTAATTGTCATTTATTCTCTTTAAATATTCTAACCATTATATTCTTTTTGATTTTATATACTATATCTTTTTCTTTAACAGATTTTGAATTTCAGATTGCTGTCTTTGATTGGCTCTTAAAATTTTTCTTTCCAAGGCTATTAACATCTTTTCATGTTCTTGAGTTAAAAGTCCAAGTTTCTGATCCAAAAATAAAAGCTGGTTTGATCACAGTTTTATACACCAGTGGTTTTGTCTTCCATGCTATAACCTTAAATCTTATTAGTTTCTATAATGCAAATAAATAAATAAAACTGCAATTACCTGCATTAATCCTTTGTTTGATTTTTGGCATTATATCATTATTTTCTATGACAACTAAACCCAAATACTTAGACTCTAAAACTCTTTAAAATTAAATTTTTTTTTAAAATTTTAAGTTCATTATGAGAATTAGTTTTTTTTTTACAATGTATTATCATATAATTAGTCTTTTATATATTGATCTGTAATTCAAAAACATCAGCCTTTTTAACTTATTAAATAATTCAATCAAGGCATTCTTGATTCTAGCTATTAAAATTACATCATCTGCCAATGTCAAAACTTGTCTTTCTGTTGAAAATTGTACTACTTCTATTTCATGTGTTGCATATCACTTTCTCCAGGTATACATTAAACAAAAATGTAGATAATGTCTCCCTTTATTAATCCAGTCACTATATTGAATTATCATGACAGTTTATTTTGAACCTTCACTTTTGCCTTAACCCTTTAAGCGTGTAGCGTTGACGCTTAAAGGGTTAAATTAAGACTCCGATGACGATGTGAGTTCGTCAAGCACGCTTAAAGGGTTAATTGATGCAATTATATTTTTACTAATCTAATTAATTTTTGGGATATCAAATTCACGCAAGGCTTTTAGCATCTGTAATGCATTTATTGAATTATAAGCTTGCCTAAAATCAATATACAGCTGGTATATATTTATATTCTTTTCATAACATTTTCCAAAATATTTCTTATGCAGAATATCTACAGATGATCAATTTTGCCTAAGTCTAGACTGGTAGTCTCACAATTCTTTCTCAATCATTAGTTTAAGTCTACTAGCTATAATTTGCATCATGATTTTATAAGGGATGTAAAGAAATTCTCCAAATAAAGTTCCTGCATTTCAAAATACTTCCTTTCTTTAAAAACGGACAAATTATTGAATTTTTAAATAAATTTGGAATTACCTCTTTTTCTCAAATTTCTTTAAGCAAATCAAAGAGACATTTTGCATAAACTGTAACGATCACACTTTAACTAATCCAGGGAAAATCATGTCTTCTCCAGGAGTTTTCCCATTATGCAACTTCCTAATTGCAATTTCAACCTCCTCTAATTTTATAGGGCCAGTTATTTTCTTCCTGGATTTCTATATCATACTCTTTCTGTCCAATCAATTTATTTTGATATAATGGATTTTCAAAGCACTCTGTCCACCTCTCAAGGAATTCCTTTTATTTTCCAACAAGGTTCCCATTTTTTTCCACAACAAAAAGTTGTTTGTGGTTGGTACCCTCTTATGAAGTTCATTTAAATACATTCCACAGATGTTTCCTATCACAAATAGGCCCTCTATACTTCTTATATCCTTTTTTTTAAAGTTTATTTTCTTTGCTTGTATTTTGTACATAGCCAATATTTTCTTTTGTTTGTGGCATTTTTCATTATTTCCCATGTAATGAGATATTATTTTACTTTTGCTTCATTTTTTCTTTTTGCAAAATTTCACATTCTGCATCAAATCATTTTTTGTTACATCTCTTACCATTGTTTTATCTGCTGAATTTATTATAATACTTTTTATATTTTTTCCATTTGTCTTCAATTGAATCACACTCTATATCTTTATTGTATTTACTTTATCTTTACAGCTGGGAATACTGGGAATTCTACAAATTTTTAGATATGGTTTGGTTCTTGCTCAGTGGTCATTTTTTACGTATAAGCGATAACTAGACCAGGACCCTGGCTTAGGTGAATTCTGAACCCTGACAAACTTTCAAGCCTAAAGTGGAATTTGAAACCACAAACTGTTGAATCGAAAGCAAGATCACTGTCTAACCATTCATATACCAACTATGTTAAGAGAAAATGAGTCAATCTATACATTTTAAATTCACAGCTTCAAATCATTCTTCAATATTCACAAATATATAAAATATTTGTAATACAAATATTTTGAAATATAATTATTCAAATCATTATTGCATGAATACAATAATAAATAACACAAAGGTTTTGATCATATATTAAAGATTGCTAAGATACAGAGCAAAATATAGTGATGTTATCATATATATATGCTAACATTTACAGACTGTCTATTTCAAAAATCTCATAGTTGTAACTCAAAAGGCTTTTTTGTTTATTGCACTCTTAAGTCAAAATTTTTTTTTCCACCAGCTCATTTTTGTTTTCTGTTAGAATTCAACTTTTCATTTTATTGTTGAGAAAAATGTCATAGAATATAACTAAGTATTTATTAAAACTGATATTTCTGTCTTAATATGTATATTATATTGAATATATACACAATATAAAATCTAATGCTTTCTAGTTTGTGTATATCAGGGGTCACCAAACTTTTTCATCTCACAGATCAGTAAATTCATAATTTAAATCCTATGGACCACTAATAGGAATTTTTAAGTGTTAAGTATATTTATAAAATAAATTGATACTATATATCAGGGGTGGCCAAGACGTCGACCGCGTAGCAGGTAGTCCACGCAACCATCCCGATAATGACCTCGGATATTAATAATTTAATTTATGACATATGACATAGAATCAATGAATTATTTAAAATAAAAATTTACTACAGTCTACGCTTTAAAACCCAAAACAAACTGCGCAAAGGTTTGATTTAAGGTTTACGATTTAAAACCTAAAACGGACATGATGAGCGTTATTAAAACATTCAAAAGAACTATAGAAAGGTATGCATCTTAGTTGAGAAAACATGAATTGAGAAACTTCAAAAACACGGAGGAAGAGTGCATCCATAATCCAAACCGAGACTTAGAAGATTTTGCTTAATACTTGTTTGTTTTGTTTGAAGAATTTGAAAGAACATTCGCTGACTGAATAAGGATGAAAGAAATACTCAATTTTATGATATTTTCCCCATTTAATGAAAATCCAGAGCATATTTAGCGATACTGATTTTTTTAAATTAAATTCTGAGGAAACAGTTCCAAATATTTACAATTGATTTTGTGTTCGAAATCATACTTTGGATCGAGGTATCTTTGCGAATCTGCTTTTTCAACCATGAACAAAAAACAAACATTGGTCGCATTTAACAGATGAACATTTAATTTCGTGTTTATGCATTACAGTAAGCTCGTACCAGCCACAATATGTTAAACTTGTCGCAGATATACAGTGCCAAATTTCAACTAAACGAAGAGAATAGGATGGTCAGTTTTTGATAAATGAATACTTTGATTATTTCGTCAGTAAATTTTTATTTTGTAAATATTAATATTAAGTTTTGTTTTTAGAAAAATTTACCATATTTTCTTGTTACTAAAAGTAAATATGTACGTTAATTTCTCTCTGCCATTGGTAGACCAGCTTCGATTTTTTAAATGTGGAGTAGACCTCGCATCCCAAAAGTTTGGCCACCCCTGCTATATATTATAGCATACTATAAATTATAAAAATGTGAAATGGCATTTTTATAATTTTTCACATATAGTTATGAATTGAATTATGTTTCAATATATCATAAATCATAATGTAATGTGATGAGTAAGTAAATTCCACATTCTTCTGGAGACCAGTTAAATTCTTTCAAGGACCACCACTTTGGTGACTACTGGTGTATATATTTAAATAATTCTACAGTTAAGACAATGTACAATAAGAATTATATATATCAAAAATGAGTATTTGCCTGGTCAGAATTTATTAATATGCAAAGCTTTTTGCTCAGATTTTCTATCTACAGAATATTATAACTTAATGTATTTCTGTGTAATGTACAGAAGTACGTTAAATTATAATATTTTGTAATATAATTTTCTAGTGTAATGCACTTCACATTTTCACTTAAAAATTATGTATAAATAGAGCTAAAAAATAATTGAAAGTAAACAAAAGGCAGTTTGCAATTTTTTAAAATTTTTAACTGTAAAAAAGCAAACAGTATTAAAGTTACTTATATAAATATTAATTTTTACACGAACAGCAACCAAGTTAACCATTTTATGTGTCAAAAATTTAAAATTTGATTTAAAAGTCAAAATTATTAGTATCAATAAGCATTCAGTTAGTACTTGAAAATATGCATCTTTTATATTTTCTAACCATAACCAATTTCTTAAACACTAAAAGAATACAAGCATAAAATTTCAACCATGTTTTAGTGAAATAATATTTTTAATGTTATTGGATAAAAGAACAAGGATATTGCAAAATAGAATAATAAAAATTGTTTATTTGGGTACATAGATTTATGTGACAAATACTACGTTAGCATATGATATCCAATCAAACAATTTATAAGAGGAAGAAAAACTATATTACTGTATCGCAATGTGCCATATAAAATTCCAGTAAAGAGAGCACCATATCTGCAAGCCTGTAACAAATAATTTTAAAATTAGTTTAAGTATAAGCATTTACAAACAAAAATCAAGTACATTATAATATTTGATTTCAGAAACAATTTTAAATCTTTAACATAGTAATACAATTTTAAATAAATATAATTTAAATTAATATTCATGAATAATAATTTTGCTTAATATGTTGCTATATTTTGGTTAGCAATAATCTTAATTATATATGAAGTTAATGTTGAGCTAAATAGCAAAAGTTGTTATTTAAAACATTAGATGCAGGTAAAATTCCAATAGTTAACAATTCAGTTATAAAAAATCTTTAATTGATTTCATCTCTAAAGAAAAGTATTTTCTAGTTTTCATACATAAGAGCTAGTCTAGCATTTACATTGAAATTTTATCAATAATTGAATAATTGAAAAATAGAACAAGTCATAAATCATAAAAATATTGTTCAGACAACCAAACTTATTATGGGTAATCCAGAGTTTATCAGGTAATTTAGGGAAGAATTTATAAAAGCTGAATACTATTTACTATTATTTTGTGTAAAAAAAAAAAAAATTAATCTGTAAATATTTGTGAATATTATCAACAAATGAAACTGTTAGAAATTAATTTTCCAAAATCTCAAATTTTATATCTAATTATATTAATATTTACCTAAGAATTTAGAAGGGAGGCTACTACACTAGATAAAATTGAACAAGGTGAAGAGCAGTAATTTGCCTTTTTAAAATTTACGCTATGGTGACACTGTTGGTCAAAGAGAGATGAGAATAGACGTGGGTTATGGTGACCAACAAGAGCTGTTCAATTCCATGATGCAGTGGATATACAAGGAGCAATCATTTTGTACTGATGTGTATTTCTCTCTTAAATTCCAACTCAATCAATGTATTGCTGCATGCTTTACTTTTACAATTTGCAGTTACCCCACATAGGCATATTTCTAGATGGCAATGAATTGTGAATTGCGTAAATGTATTCAGAACAACAGGAGATCTATGACTTGCATGAAGAAAACCTGAGAGAATCATTGCAACACCACAAAACATTGAACGAATTAGAGAACCAGTACTGCAATCTCTAAAATGCTCAGCTTGTAAATATGCACTTTGTCTAGGCATTTCAAGACATTTTCTCCACTGGATTCTTCAAATGAACTGAATTTTTACATGTATAAAATGTGTGTGGTCCAGCAAATGTCAGTATGTGTTATGCCTGCAAATGTCACATTTATGACATTTTTTGCAAAGGGTCTTATAGAAGAAGTCCCATAATATGAAGTTTTCTTTATCTTGTCTAGTGAAGCAGTACTGTCATAAGCTATTAAGCTTCCAGCTCTAATTCAGAGGTGGATGGGCTGGAGGTCATTTCAACAACTGTTACTAAAGGAGTCTTTCTACTCCTTCAGTTGATTTATTCTAGATTTTCTTATCTTGTAAAGACAGGTCTGTCAGATTTTATCAACATGGGAAGTGGTTTTATATCTCAGGAAGTAAGATGCACCAAGCATTGCAAGAATTATAGAGTAAGAGAAGCTACACAAGCAGTTTGCAAACAAAGTAGATGTTTCATTGACACACTATAACCCCATTGTCATTTACCTTAGGCATGAGTCATATGCAGCAAGGTTATGAGAAAGGGTTTATGGCAGTTCATAAACACTGAACTTTCAAATAAAAAAATAATAGAGGATGTTTAACTATTCACCACCTGCTCACACGGCCCAGAAAAAAACAAGTATATTTACTACTTCTAAGCTATTTCAAAGTTGACAAAACCCAAATTAAAAAAATTTATATATTTATTCAAGCACTGTTTTGCATCAAAAAATGAAATGTCATAGCAAAAACAAATCAAATGAAGTGTAAAATGCTTGAAAATTTTCTTAGGTTACAAAGTTATTAAATATTGATAGTGGGGTAGTTTTCATAAATACTTCAATGTATTTAATTGGAGGGATCTTTGAAATCTTTTAAAAAATTCACTTTAATAGACAAAAACTATTCTTTTTTCAAAATTGAAAATAAAAATTGTCTTAAAATATTATGAGAGAATGTAGAAAAAAAGGGTAACAGATGTTACATATGCATATTTTTTATCAATAAAAATTTTTTTTCTAACCCCAGGAATTATATATAGAAAACAATTTTAATTGGATAAATAAACCATACAGCAATAATTTTATAAGTAGCAGAGTTCTGGGGTAATTTGCATTCCAGAGACTACAATGTTAATAATAGATTAAGGTAATGACAATTTCTTTAAAATTTCAAAATGAAATATAGATTTTATTTTAAGCTGGCCAGAGACCAATAAATATCATGACACTAGTTTCATTCTATTTCTTGTAGGCTAGAACAAAACTCGGCGGAGAAAGAAGAAGGTTTTGTTTATGTAAATAAATTTTATAGTCATGAAATAATAAACTATAAACTTGAACCAATAACTATCTTGAGTAAAATGATATTAAATATATATGTATTTACAATAATATTAGTTCTGAATTTTATTACAACTGTTTTAACTAATTGTTTTCTCGAAGGTTAAGAGTAGAAAAAGTCAAATAATGCAATTTTTAAAATATTATACGAATAATTAGATTATGTTTCTTTATCAAGGAAATACCGGATGCTTCGACAAATGAATGGAAGTTTGAAACTGCATTTTCAGATTTATATACTATACGAAGTATTGATATCATATAACTTACCCGAATAAATGGAGATACTCGAACTGGTGGTCCTAATTCAATTGGTGCTGACATTTTTAATTAAGTTTAATTTAGATGAAATACTTTTTATATTTTTCTTATTTTACAAATGCACTCAAACCACCTCACCTCATTAAATAAAATAAGGTGAAAGTTATTGATTGATTGATGGAAAGTCTGATTTATTGATCACAACTTCATCTTTTGATAACGTAATCAAATGATGTGATCATATTATATTTTATACTTTTTTTTATTTATAGTCCTTAAGAGCTTGGATAGATATGAGATGTTAAAAGTTGTCCCGAGGTCTTGAGGGTTGGAAAAAATTCAAGCAAGCTCTGATTTTTCTTCAAAAAAATTGGAAGGAAAGTCAGAGCTTGCTTGAATAATTAATTATAATAAAATAAATATTAAATATAATGAAAGAAATAAAAAAATGGAATAATAGTGAAAGAATATAAAAGAAAGTAATCATCAATATAACTTCCTGCTGCTTTGTGTCTCTTCCAATAAGGTTGTAAAATATTTCGGGCGATATTTGGCAAACATAAAATTTATTGAAAATACCTATTTAGATTCATGTTTTTTTTGTTAAAATACCTAACAAAATAATTCATATAAGCATACAAAAAAAAAGAACATTGTTTATGACAAGTCATGAGAATTGATTACACAAATAGAATTATAAAAGAAAGTTAGTATATGAAAATTTATTAGATATTTATAGAAAATTGATGACAATACTAAAAGGAAAGAAGTGGAAAGGAAAATTCATTCCTTGCTTATATTACAAGAGAAAAGAAAAATATTTAGGACTAGAAAGAAAGTGGTATGTTTGAATAGATGATATGTATAATTGATATAAAATCAAAACATAATTCAATAGTCTAGTATATAAATATAATATATTCTACACACACAAATAGAATACCACAAAAATATATTCCTTCGATAAGGAAATTCAGTGTTTTTCTGGATTTATATTTTAAGCTGTAAATTATAGAAGAAAGTTAAAAGCTACATTATTTAAAAGAAATTAACAGCATTTCAAAAATGCTGGGATCAAAAAATAAAATCATGAATGTATTAAAATCTTAAATTTAACTTAAAACTGTCAATATAATTTACAAACGAAATATAATTTCATCTTAGATGCAAAAATATTCGGATTTCACCTGTACAATAGCATAGTAATGTATTGCAATTTTTAATTAGCGTGATATAAAATCTTTAGGATTCACAATTATGAATGAATACCTTTCAAAAGTTTGCATTATGTTTATTATTTAAAATATAGTGATACTTGCATGCTTATCGGGATTAAATTTTATTCTTATAATTTTGATCCCGATAAGATTAAAAAGCTGGAAAAAAAAAAGAAGAAAAGAAACTCATGATTTTGCAAACATTACCGGCAGTTGGTGGAAGACTTAAAATTTTATATCGATATGTCAAATATCGATGATGTTTGTCTGTTGCTCTTTAATTATTCATATTACATACTTTTAGACGCACAGAAAAATTCTTGAATTCATTCAATTTTTGCGACGTAATGATTCCCTCTGAATTTATAAATCAAAGTTTAGTGCACTTAACCCTTGATCGAAGAGTAATTGGTATCAAATTTCATTTGTCAATTCATCAATTTACCGAGACGATACTTGGACGGAATATTAATTCGGTTTATCGTGGGTATGATATATGACTTGCTTCAAAATTCGGATTTCTTATGAGCATGGTACTAGTTGTTATATTCGCATTATTTATTGCATCGTTGGGTAGATCTCTTGGTTTACACGATAGTTATGCCAAGGTGTTGTTGAAATTGTTTGAAGTAAGTATTTTTTTTATCTTAACTTTTTCCTCATACTGTCAAAAAATGTTGAATGCGTTGTAAACCTTAATGTTGTAATAATATTTGAAAATATAATTTCAGTCGTTTTAAAAACACTTAAGTAATACCGGTAATAATAATATTTCATTAATATTTTGATTAGAAAATATAATAAATTTTTAAGTAAATTTTCCTGATTAGATTTTTGTAGCTTTGAATCTTGCAAACCGGTAAGGATAAATATAACACGATAAAATCAAATGCATATTATGATTTTTATCCCTTGACTTTTATTCAATTATCAATTTCTATTAGACTTATAATGTGATCAATGACTTGTTATAAAAATGATCATTTTCTTATCCTATTTTATTTAAAAATGAACAGAATGAAATCACCTGATATTTTTGAAAGTCATGCTCTAAAATGAATTTTTGATGAATTCCAGATTATATTGAATGATAGATAGTATAGTAATAAAATGGAAAAGGGAAATATTGAAATTAAATTTTTAAATGATTCAGCATATTATCACTCCATTAGATTAGTTTGTGTGTATTTCACAACCATATTGATGACTTGTGAAATATCTTGGTCCCAATCCTTCAGGAAAATGGGTAAAAAAAGAAGGAAAAGAAAATAATTAGTACATTATCGAATTTATTTCCTTTGTCAAATGGGCATAGATATATTTAAATTAATTTTTTAAATATCTGCTTGGCCATTCTATATGCCAAATTTCTTCATATTTGGGAAATTTGTCGACCAGAAGAGCTCTATGTGGCCTCCTGTTATCGTCTGTTGAGGTGAATTTGGGGCCCACTCCACCCTATAAAAGACGAACTTAGGGTTCCAAGAGCTCATCCCTATATCTCACACCTGCCACAGAGCCTCTGTCAATAACTTGGAGAGTTGTGCAGTCATCTAAAGTGATGCCTGCCCAAACCAAGACACATAAAATGCCATAATTGTCAATTTTGCTGAAATTAGAGGGTATGTAGCTGATTCCTTGCTCTCTCCAGATGAAAGTTCGACAAGAATTGGTCTGTAGGCTAAAAAGAGGACTCGTCAGTGAACAGAACATTTGCTCATTGATTCATACTCCAATCGTGATGCTGCCTGCACCATGCTAATTTGATTCTCCTTTTTGAAGACATTAACAGGATGCAAACAGCCAGTCTTCTGACAAACAACCCTCTCTTATTTAATCATTTGGAAAAATTCACCCTTGTTATACTGTTTCCTGTGGTTGCCTACAGATCCCGAGAGAACTGAGAAGCTATTGTTCCTCGGTTATGACTTGCTGTAAGTGCCGGATGGTGATCTTCTCTGGCAGTCATGGTTCTTGGACAACCTTGTCCAGGTTTTCGCTTGATATTTCCAGTTTCCTAGAACTGTTTTCACAGGTTACAAATGGCGCTGGGCATTGGATTTAACTCTCTGCAGATCTGGACTTGCAATTGGCCTACCCCTAATCTCCCCTCAATTTGCCATCTCATTCCATCTTCTAAATGTTTGTGGTTATTCATTTTTTATTGTTCTGTTATCAGTTTCAACAATTGCTGTGAAATAACACCAAGAAAATTGGTGAATTTTGCTACCGAATGAAAATAGTCATTTACTGTATCAGCTTATAAAGACTATTTTTCTGCGTGCTCTGCCTACAGAATTTTCCACATGTTTGCTGCACAGGATTTGCATTTTTGTGTAAAAGCTGAGGTTTTTCCTTCAGTTCATTTCCTCTCATAGAAATCATTCTTAAAAGAAAATTCTCTTAATTTCTAACACCAGTGTATTATGATTCACGATTTACTAAATATCATATCAGAATTTTCAACGAGCGTATTCCATCATATTTCGCATTTTAAATATCGATGAAGCTAAAAGTAAAATGGTCATTAAGTAAAATAATGTGGTTGAATAGCAAAATACATGGATTACTGCTAATTTAGATTCTAAAAGAAAAAAATTAACTAACTTCCAAAAATTTTATTTGCTAAAATAAAAATAATTTTAATTGAAAGTTTGATATTTTCAAAAGCTTGTGTTGATTAAAATTGGTGCAGGAAACATTTTCATAACCAAAATTGTTTATTTTAATAGTAGATAAGAAATTTGAAGCTGATGGAAATATAATAAATTTCAGTTTTTCAATATTTTGCATTCAAATTTATACTAAAATAATTGAGATGTCTATTATGATATCAATAAATTTAAAGGTTCTATATGTGTTTAAAGTAGTATGGAGATAAATGTGTAAATGTTGTTACATCTTTATGTTAAATGCTGTATATTTTTTTTAATAAATATCCATGGATAAAATAACTTTCTGCACAGTTAATCAAGAAGTAACTGTAAATTTTATGAAGAACTTGCTCCTGGATGATAATTTATTTTTTGCATTAAATCAAAAATGCTGAAAAGGATTTAATCAGCTTTTTATGAATTTAGCTCTATCTCAACTTTCTGATTTATGAAGAATAATTAAGCTATTTAGTTGAATAAGTCAGAGGTTTTACTACTGATGAAAAGGATAATGTTAAAATATACAATGAATATGAGGTATTTTAAAATATAAATTTTTAAGTGTTTAATATAAAACTGTTGGTTGCATTTTCAAAATCTTTAGTTGAAAGTTCCTTCAATACCATGGATATGATTACTATGGCACAAACATAGTTAATTCAAAAATTAGCATGCTCCTCCTTAAGAGAATATTAATCAAAATTTTACTGTGCTTAAAAATCATATTGTAAGTTCTTTATTGATTCTTTTAATCTATTCCAAACATTGATATAAATTTTATGAGATAAAGAAAAAAAATCATCAAGTTTGCACTGGATTTTAATAAAATAGTTATGCAAAGGAGAAATTTTATTTCTTATAATTAATTTTAAGAAAAAATTATATTTTTATAAAAGCTTTTAACATTTTTAAATTACAATACTAATTAATTAAATTATGAAGCTGCATAAAATTATCAATTAATATTTTATCTTGAAGTTTTCAGTCTTAGCAGTATTTTAAAGTGTCCCCCCCCCTGCCTGTGTTTACTGTCAATGTCTTTTGATCTATTAATTTAGTTAAATGAATATTTATAAA
>JAPDSC010051443.1:36460-82846 GCA_026290005.1 Latrodectus geometricus | reverse complement strand
ATTGCAATTTTTTCTCATCATTGAACAAATAATGGAATTGTACCCAGTTTTACATTAACAATATTTTAAATCTTCACAGTTAAAAAAATTTTCTAATTAAAATTGTATTGAATTTTTATGTACTATCAAATGTAATTATTGAATCCTATATACAATATTTGAGGGAAAATTTGACAATTTAGGTATAGTTCTGCCTAAAATTAAAGGTTCATGTATTTTTATTTAGGATAATTTTAAATTTAATTTTTTTAATTTAATGAAAATGGGGGAAACTTGTTGAATTCTTATGTTTTTCCGCAATTTAAATAATAATTTATAAATAGTGTCGAGAATTTCGAATAAAAACTACTGTATTGCTTTTTCTATGAAAAAATTTCTTATTTGTTTATTATTTTTCAATTTATTCCTAATTGTTAATTTTTAATTTATCCCCACTATACAGATGTGTTAAAAAAATTTATTGTTATGAAGTGTATTTTCACTGTTCCATATATTCCAACTTACATTTGATATGTGTTTATCTCTATATGAGAATTAAACTGATATTTAAATTTGCATCTGTATAAGTTCAGCTTATGAAAAAGTATTAATATTTTTTGAAGAAATTATGTGATTTTGATTTCTAAAAAGTCATTGTAAACCTGTTTCATTAAAATGCTCGGCTTACTATGTCATAAAATTTGAAATATTATAATAAATTTTAAAGTAAAATATTGTAAACTGTAAGTTTTTAAAATTTAATAGTGCATTTCAAAGCATTGTTTGACTGCAAAATTATTTTTAAATTTCTTTTATCATATTTTCCCACTTTATAATTTTTATGAAGCTCGAAATTGGTCAGTTTTTTGTTGTTTGTAGCAAGAAAGTCTGAAAACTTTCTTGTTCATTTAAACGTATTTAAAATCGTAAATTTTTCAGTTCTGCCAAAGAAAAATTGAGAAGGCAGGTAAGAAAGCAGATGAAGAATTTGAAGAAGATTCTGATACATCGAATGGCAATACTGGTATGTTTTAGTTTAATGTATATGAAATATATTATAATTTTAACAAATTATAAAGAGTAGATGTTTTTTAAGCATTAGATAGTGTGTAAAGAAATTTCTTAGTGACAAATTAATTAATTAAGTTATTTTTTTAGAAAAATGTAATTAAAAGTATTCTAAAGTACTCTGATTTTACAAATAAAGTACAAAAACAATGGCTTGCAGTTATAAAAGCAATTTTAAATTTTCATGGATTTTAGGAGAAAGATAAGAAATGATTGGATAAAATGTTGTGTAAAATAAATCTGTTAAAAACAGTTAGCCTTCATTACATTATTCAAATGAATGTAAGGCCCACTATACTTTTAAAACTGTATTTATTCTTTGGATCAAAAATTTACTAGCCAACTAAATAATTTATTAAATAATTTCAAAAAATGTTATTTATATATGAGAATTAAGTTTCTCAGTTTTGATATTTAATGTTACAATAAATTTATCTTAAATATTTATTTTTCAATATCTGATCAATTACATTTTTTATAATTGTCAGTTATTAAAATTTTTTTCACTAAATAATAATTAGCAATGAAAAAATGTGCGAAAATAACTGCAAAATAAAAAATACACAATCAAATATTTCTTTATTAAGAATGAAGTATGTTGAATAAGCATGAAAGAGAGAGAGAAATGCTTTGACAAATGTTAGCTGTTGTTTATATTGTGTAAAATATCTTATCTTTACTATTTATAAATTAAATAGTATCAGATATAATGATGAGTAACTCAATAACATCCCAGCACTATTGCCCAAGATCTAATATTAAAAAAATTAATATATATGTGTGTGTTTTTTTAATTTCTTCCCAATAAAATGCATTGTTGTAATTTAAATTTTATGTATATAAAGTAGACACTCATTTTTGCAACCTATTCTGGACTGTTAAAGTAGTTCATAAAATTGAAAAATTCTAGATTTAAATTAATTTTACCAAACAGCCTTCTCTTTATAAATAAAGTATTATTAGAAAAAAAATAATAATAATAAGATGTACTGTACTAGAAATGCATGCAAAATAAAATTCCTTCTTAAAACATTCCTTACTTTCATTTTATCGATAAAAACATGCTTAAACTTTTTTGGGTTTTAAAACCAAAGTGTAAAATATTTTTTTGGTACAGCAAAACATTTATTACTTTTCTACTAAAAGTACCTTAATCTTGTGAGACATTTATCTGCTTATTTAGTAGCAAGTAGTATCATTGCATCATTTTCTTGCTTGATATTATAAAGTTCTTTTCTCATTCATTATTGTTCTCAATCATTTAATAATCTGATAGTTCTTACATACAAATCACCTCTGAGTCCACCCACATTCAAAAAGTCCTAAACCGAAATTTTGGGCAGAGGTGGATTTATTTTGCTTAAG
Source organism: Latrodectus geometricus (assembly GCA_026290005.1). NCBI lineage: Eukaryota > Metazoa > Arthropoda > Arachnida > Araneae > Theridiidae > Latrodectus > Latrodectus geometricus. The sequence continues at coordinate 80,434 of JAPDSC010051443.1, read as the reverse complement.
TTCATGAGAGAGTAACTCGTCTTCTTTCAAATCGCCAGGTAAATGATCCTATCTGTCTACAGTTATGATGATAATAAAAGCTGTATATCAACATTAAAGAATTTTCAAAGGATTTTGACACTGAATAATGGAAAACCTCATAAGTTATCATACTAGAGGACTTTTCATAACTGGTGAGCCATATTTACTTTTAACAAGGGAGGAAACCCAGAGAACTCCCATAAATCGCATGTACAAACGGCACATCATCTCTTTCATTATTAACCATTGACTGGAATCAAACCTTCAACGTTTTTGATCTAAATGTTGGTGTCCTACTACTAAACAACGATAAATCACTGTCTAAGTGACTTTGTATAAAATGCACTTTATCATCCATGTGACACTTAAAATTCAAACAGGTGGGAAAGAGACCAAGATATCCTATTTATGCAATAACATTCCAAGCCTATATAATAATATATATATTATATATATATATATATAATATCTCCATATCCAAGCCTATATTTATGAGTGCATTGTGCCTCGAATGTCAATTTCATAAAGCTATTACAAGCCATATGGTTAATCCGTGCAAAAATATCTTAAGATATATGCACTTGAACCTAAGTTCATATATGACTATACTTTGTTGCATGGTCTGCAAGACAGAAGTTTGATTAGTTGAGAGAAATTCCATAGGAATTGCTATAAAAATCTCGAATTTCAATGTTTGCATTTATTTTACAAATGCACTATTTCAAGGTTTATTATACTTCAGCAAAAACTTTAATCCAAGTTTCTCAATAAAATAATTACTTAATAATAATAACTAATATAAACTTTAATCAAAATTTTTCAATGAAAAGAAATAAAAGAATATTGAAAACAAATACAAATGAAAGAGACAATAATGAGTTTTACAAAAGGGAATTTTCAAAATTTTAATTTGTGAATGGAAATTAAAATTATGTGCTTAGAACCATGTTAGAGACCAACCACTTGTTTGTAAAATCAAAAATTAGATGTTCATGAAAGCAAACATTTATCATATGTGAAATGTATATATATAAATCAACATTTCCTGATGACTCTTATTGAAACTTCATTTAATTAGTTTTTAAAGGCTTAAAAAATTCTAAGATATGTGTTTTTCTTAAAAGTTGGAAAAAATTATATAAGGGGTGATCAAATGAAAATGTACAAAACACGGTGGCTACAAATGTAGACTGTTTAAAATGTATACCATAGGCTTGAGCACAATGATCCCCCACTGATGAACAAGCCACTGGATTCCTGGTTCGCACAATTCCTGTGGCAATAACGAGACCCAGTCTTTCATAGCGTCTTTGAGTACCTCGTCCGAGTTGAAGTGCTTCCCTTTCAGGTGTTTCTTCAGTAAACCAAACACATGGAAATCACAAGGTGATATGTCCGGACTGCAGGGCAGATGGTCCAATATCTCCCACTTTTACTTGGCCAGTTCCATGTGTCTGACTCTGGAGACGTGTGGATGTGCATTATCATGGAGCAGAACCACACCCTTTGTGAGCAGCCCCTGTCTTTTGTTCTTGATTGACCTGCATGGGCTTCAAAGTGTATCACAGTACACATCAGAGTTTATGGTTTTCCTGTGCTTGAGGAATCCTGTTCTCTTACAGACTGCTACATCATTTGAATGCTGCTTTTGATAAGAGCCTCTACTCTCTCCTACGCATGCATGCAGGTGCTCACGCATGCTCCGATCCCAATCAGAGACTCCAATCACATCTCAAGATGTCTCGCTACGTTTATCCATGGTGCAATATGCAAATATTTAACTGTTACATTTTTACGCCGTTTCGTACCTTTTCATTTGATCAGCCCTTGTAAATTCAGTTTCTCTTAACTTCCTAGATAAGAGAGTTTTCGGAAATTGGGATGTAACATTACTCTAAGCCACATTCACTCATTCTCCAAACATATTTTGAAACCTCTTTGCTATTAATATTGCAAACATGCACTGTCCTCATGAACTATGAAGTAAATTAGCTTCAGATAAAAACCATTTAAAAGATTACAATGACAGTCCTCAGTGAATCCAGTATCCTGTTTTCCTGATAGTTCAAGTAGAACAGGCATAATTTTATTTTTATTTTAGCTATGCTAAAGAAATTGTATTGAATTAGCGGCATATACTGAATATATTGTATATTCTGGCATAGTTTGGCTTTTTACTGGAGGAATGATGACACATTCTGCATTCACATTAATATATTCAATGGCTAATTGACAACTCAGAAGCAAATGCAATATTTTTATGGGTCTTTAAAATGTCAGGGTTTTACATAGATGCAAATTATTAATTAAAGTTTTTTTTTAATATCTTACAAAGCTGCATTAGAATTTTTTATATTACTCTGTTAGACTAGAGGCATAGTAACTAAAGGATAGGAGGTAATATTTTGCCCTTGGCTGTTGAGAGAGAAACTTCTGCCAGACTGCTTGTTTTTCCACAAAGGGCAAGAACTTTTGAAATACATAGTGTATGGTATGGAATCAACTATAATATAAAATGAAAGTGTGACATTTGATCTTCAAATTATTATGAATCTTCATATGACAGTTGAAATGGCAACTGAATGTCTCTTGGCAATAATAGATTTATCAAAGATGTTAGAAAATAAATAAAAAATTATGTATGAAAATTTGTTAACATAAGTTTCTTTACTACTTTCTCGTTTTAAGGATCATAGTTGCACTAAAAAGTAATACACTAATAATTAGCTTTTATATCATTTGCCTGGCATTACTCTGGTTTCTAAATCTGTTGCTGTAATTTGTACCAAGGATGAGAAAGCACAATATCCAAAGTTTTTTAATTCACTGTGATCATCTAGAATATCATCACTTATACTAGATTTAAATATTAGTGTATTTAAAATAATTTTTCAGGAATTTGAATCGATTTTCTTTGTTATGGACCAAAATTATGTGTGAAAAGATTGAATTATGATAGAGATGTAATTATAATAAACAGCCAATTTTATGTTAATTGTAAAATATTTAGATAGAAAAGTAGGTATGAGAACTTAATATTGTGAAAATAGATTGTTCTAAAATGGTTTGTTTGCTTTTTTTCTTAAAAATTATATTTTTCTAAAACTCCTTAGATTTTTGTTTGTATTCTGAAGTTAGGTGCACATTATACAATGTGGAGCTTAAAATTTTTGATTAAGTAGTTTCTAATGAGCCATTTGTATTTGTTTTGTTTGAGTATTTATATTCTAATTTTGTTTTATTTTATTGTTTCTTTCCTTAGTGATATCCAGAGAAGTTAAATTGGTACCAGATCCTCACCCTGAAGGAAATGGTCTTATAGAATCTTCAAAATTGCCTTTAGATAGAAAAGAGTTTCATCTTGAGCATATCTTTGATTTTTTAAAAGCTGGAGTTGAAGTAAGTTCATTGTTATGTTATGTAATATTTCTTTTTTTTTTTTTTTTGTGATTTTGTAGAATGTATGATATGAGAAATAATTTAAATTTTGACATTGTTTGAAAAAAACTGAATTTCTCTTTTTTTCCCAATTTTGAAATAATAATAATAATAATAATAATAAAAAAAAAAAAAAAAAAACAGTAATCAGATATAAATTGTGTTTCTATTTGATATTAGCTAATTGGTTTATAGGGGATTGTAAGGAAACTTCTCATTAATAGCAGAAAAAAAAAGAATTTGATCCTCTTACGTTTGACTGAATTTGTAGTTAAAGTTGTTAAAATGTTTTTTATTAAATGTATTACTTTATATATAAAAAAAACTTATTTTGTCATGAATTTAATGTGTATGTCATTACATAAAAATAGCATCTAACGTTGCTTGATATTGAAGGTCATGGAAAACAATATAATTGTGCTAAATTATTGTTAGTTCTTACTATGTGAAGAAATTTTGTATTAATATTAATTTTTCTTCTGTATAGGCTGTCATTGAGGATGAAGTTACAAGCAGATTTGCTGCTGAAGGTAAATTTTTTTATTTGCTTTGTTGTGTAAAGCATCTTCAAAATTTGAATTTGGGTTTTAGAATTCTTTTGTTATATTTATGCATATCGTTTATGTATTTATGTTTATTTCAGCGTTGATTGCATTAAATATAAGTGCTACATATTTTACATATAAAAACAAATTTTTAAATATTAATTAATTTTAATGCAGCTGGAAACTTAAATTTGAATACTGTTGAATTGATTTAAAAATAAACAAATTTTTTATTTTTGTAATTTATTTTTCTGCCTTATAAAAATTACTTTATTAAAAAAAATATTGCATTGTTATAAAAAAATGCATTTATATGTGTTAACTGGATGGAATGTTATGATTACTCCAATTATTTTGCTTTACCATAATATTTAAAACTTTCTTATGGTTTATGAAAAGCTTATTAAGTGTAAAATAATATATTTAATGTATATTGATTTGATATAAAATCTTCAAGTTCAAACATTTTTCATATGCCACAAAGGATTTGCAATAAGGTTAACAGTTTTTCTACTTTTTATAAGCAACTATTTTAGATGAGATCATTTAATACTTCCATTATAATGAGGTGTCATTTGATGTTGCGAAGCTTAATAAAAAGCCAAGCTTTGTTGTGCCAAGGCATTCCATTTGATGGCATTGGTCATGATAGAAAGTGTTTCATAAAGTTTCCCCTCTGATGAATAAAAACTACATTATCCACAAAGCCAATGGGGATTATTCCAGATGTAGATTCCTGTTTGGAGACCTTATAATCATAAACTATTAGATGGATTGAAAAACCTTTTTTTTTATGATACTAGCTTTAATTTGTCTTTATACAGAGAAAAAATTGCAAATATATTTACCTCTTACAAATTCTTTCAATTGTATTTATCACTGATATGAATATTGGAAAGAGGGGTTATTTTGGTATACAATACTTAATAACATACTCAAGTACCATATTTTATTTTGAGATCTGATATCTCGGAATATATTTTACAAGGTTTTAGATGAAATTTTAATCTATATGTTTATTTACAAATTTTTTTATTTATTTAAAGTATTGGTGCTGAAAGAGTTCATAATACATATAAATACATTCTGCCAATTTTATATTGCAATTTATTTTTGATAATTCATTAATTAGCTTAAATTTTTTAGTGATTAGATTGGCTGGTAACTTTTAAAATATAAAAATAGTGATTTCTGAAATAAAATATGTAAAATGCATTATCAGATTTTTTCTTGCATTTTTATGTCAAGCACACCATGATTTAAGCCTCAAATTGATGTGAATTTGTGTTTTCTGTATGAATGTATATAAATTAGATCTAAAAATGGTTGTTTTCATAGCAGGTTTCCTTTCAATATTTTTCAAATCTTGGTTAGACTAATCTCCCTTGAATGTTATAATATGATAATGTTGAATTCATAGATATATCTTTAATGAAAGTAATGTAGTGTTTAATTTGTATTAAAATACTACAGAAAATACTATAAATTAAAATTTTATTTAAAAATCCTTCCGATTTGTATAAATTTGAGTAGGGTACTATTTTCGTCATTAGATTTTTTTTTTTTTTTTAAATTTATGTATGAATTATATTACATTTATTGCAGAAAAATATTTTATTTTTAGAACTTCCTGTATGGAATCTTTTAACAAGAACTAATAAAAATTATCAATATATCAGGTAAGATACTATTTATATATAATATATGGTTTTTAATTGGTCATAAAATTAACAAAAATTCAAATCTAGATTTTTTTTTATAAAGATAGTGTTAGTAACTGCTCAATTACCAAATAAATTTCTTCTCTTTTGTTGGAGCCAGCTTTTATTTCAGTGTTGTGGTTATTTATTGAAATGTCATTTAGTTCTAATATAATCTGGTTACTAAATTGTTTATCTGTATTAGGTAATAATTCTAAAAAAAAATTAAATTGGAATTAAGTATGATTTGAATTATATTGAATTTAAAATTAATGTGAATTTAAATATAAATGTTACAAAATATTTAACTAAAACATTGATGGAAACTAAGAAAGGGGCTCTTATTTTCATCAGTTCAGAATGTTAAAATATTTCAGTTGATATAATTTCTTTGAATATGAAAATTTGCTATTGCTTTTTTTTTTTTAATGTGGTTCTTGCATTTAACATATGTATTTTATTTTCCTGTGCATAATTTGTAGCTGTATAATCCATGGCATTTTTTCTGCTGAATAGTTGAAAATATGTACTGTTAATAATGTGATGACACTTAAAATACATTTTTAATTTATTATATTTTTAAACAGTATGATTGAAAATATAATAAATTGTGCAGAAAAAAACATATATTATGGAAATCCATCTGATTGGATCCACCCCATTGCAAAGTGCAATAAATTGAGATGAAAGCACCTGATTGATCATCAAGATTGATAATTCTGAGATTCTAGTAAAACTTATCGATTCTTAGTTTGTAGTAACTTTTCAAACAAGATTTCACATATTTTAAAAATAAAGTATATTTTGTTAATAATTAAATGAAAGAAGTGGATTATTTTTTAAAACAGTTTGAGTCACTTTTTCTTTTGCATTGTGCATACTTTGTTTTTAGCTTTACATTGACACATTTGTTATTTTTTATTTGCCTTCTGTATAGCTTTTAGTTTAAAATCTGCTGTAAGCTTTTCTCATGGAGAATATTTTTTTTTATAAGATTCTCTGTGATGACATATAATATGCACAACAAAATTCATAATCTAAGCACATAATCCATAGATTATGTATAGGAAAATGCGGTAAATTATGATTTATATATATCAATTGAAAAATCTCTTTGAATCTTTCTACATCACTAAAACAAAATTGGATTGCAAACAATGGAAAAGATTAGTCGTCATGTATTTAATAACTGATTTCAGTAATTAAAAATTTTAGGTTTAGCTACAAATGAGCCTATAGATAAATTATTGGAAATGAACATTGTGCTAATTAGAAACATAAACTAAAATTGACAAAAAAATTTCATTGACCTTTGAATTAAAAGAAGCCATGCTCATCATTATTTTTATTGAAAAAATTTTTTAAGCGTAATTGTTTTTAATAAATCCCAAAGATATGTTTTATGTATGTGTGTATGTACCACATAAAATGCAACTAGCTTTATACCGTCTAGATTAACATTAGTTTTTTTAATTTTTTCCATGACCAATTTCTGTGTTGATGTTAATTGTTTAAATTAATCAGATTCATTGTTATTTTTTGTTTAATTTAATGTTTTATTTTAGTGTTAGATTAACTTGTATTTGGGGAATTGGATTCTTCTTGAGATATTGCATATTATTTCCATTAAGGTAAGAACATCTTTAACTGTGCTTTTTCTTAAGGCAGTGTTTATTCTTATAGCAGTATTTTATTGTTGGAAATTTATATATATATATATGTTTAAAATAGTTTAAAAAGATGTATAGAAATATTTTTATAAGATAGAGATTTATAAAGGTATTAATATTCTTTTTTTATTTATTGCTTAACTCCAGGGATGAGAACTTAAAATCAAATTTTTATTTGATTGAAGTTCAAATTTGCATTTATTTGTTATATTTTTCTTTAGCTTTTTTATAGAAAATATTAATATCATGATTGTTTCTCTTTATTTATATTAAGTTTATTATGAAATAAAAAATTGAAAAGAATTATTAGTTTCTGACATACAAATAAACCAGACTATAGTGACACAATATAGGAAGACTGATTGAAAAGTAAAAATATCAATTGCCAACTAATCCAATTTTCCTTTTCTGTCAAGTCCTATGAATTGAGGGTATTGCTAAATTAATCTGGATTTGTGCAATGAGGTATGTCTCATCCTTTCCCATTATATATAATATAACAACATAAAGTAAACAACAATTAATTTAATCTGCATCCCTATCATTTCAATTTCATGAATTTCATTTTATTGATGATAATGACTATAAGAATACATAAAAAATTGAACTTTATAATTCGCATTGAGCATTCATGAAGGGAATTTATTCATTATTTGGGGATTTCATATGAAATCATGCTGTATTCTTTTAACCTTTTATTCAACACAGTATATCCTTTTTGGATTTTGTGTCAGGAAAAAATATTCATTCACTCACACATTTCATATGAAAGCAAAATTTTTTATTAGTTATGAAAAATATAAGATACTGATGTATATTTTTATTGTTATTTCACCAATGAAAGCAATGTACATTTTCAATCTTTCATAATTCTAATCTTTTATGAGTTTTAATTGTAGAAAACTGTTTAAATTTTTAACCATATAAAATAGAATTTTAAGCAGGAAATGTGATCGGTACAGAAATTATTTGGTGCTTAAATTTTGATCAATAAATTATTAATAAATTTTTATATATGAATACTTATATATAAGTAAAATAAAGAAATAATTTGAAACTGAATAATACAGATAAGAAAAAAATTTGAAGTCAATAATAAATAAGACGAAACCTTGCAAATAAAAAACAGGGACCATGTCTTCATAGGAGCATATGGTCAGCTAAATGTTAGATATGTCTAAATTTAAACCCTAATTTTGTGACACTATTCATGGCAAATTTCGAAACTATTGTGTTATGTAAAAGCTTGGAAAAAAGATGTGTGAATTAGAAATTATAAAATCTTATAATTTTCCCATTTTATTTTTTAACTTAAAAATCCATTTTCCACTCAAATAACTATATAAGTCAGGTATATGCATATATAATTTTGGAATAGTTATAAAAGTCTTTGAAAATAAGAGAAACTACCATTTTTTTTAATAATAATGAGTAGAAAAAATAAGTAATTTAAATTTTATGTAGCTAATAACTGCTTTTGATTTTCATTCTTATATGGTATTCTGATATTAATAGTTTGTTTTTATACATGTTTTTAAATTCACAATAAATTAATAATAAGCCATGTAAAAACTTATTCATTATTATGTACAATGTTTTTATAATTAATAAAACTATAATTTCAATTACTTAAATGAAATCATTTCTTTTATAACAATTGATTTATTTCAGATGATTATTATTTTTATAAATCAAAATTTTTCTTATTAATTTTACAAATATTTATTATTATCATTAAAAAAATTAAGAAATATTATTTTTCCACAATTACTAGTATATTAGGTAGAGTATATTTGAATGTTATTGATTACAAAATTTTAGTTTGAATTCTTGGAAACTCCTGGAATTTATATCTTAAGAATTTGTACAAACTCTATTATAATGTGAGTAAATTTGTTTCTTTAATCTAATATTTAATTATTTTCAGATGTCTTATTACATTTCTTGGTGTTTGCTGGCTTCTCATTTGTACTGCTATCATTGGTTCATTGCCTGAGGGAAGGTAAATTATCTAACTCCTAATTTTTCCTTTCTACCTACAATTATTTTAATTGCTCTTCCTCTGAATACTTTTAAATCTACGAAATAATTAAATGAAATATTTTAATACATCAAGGAGTAATAAATGCTACCTTTCATATATATATATATGTTTGAAGATCGTTTAATATTTGGAACAAACATAAATACAATAAAGCATTAAGTAAGATATTTAAATATAGCAAAAACACAGAACTTATTATCAGTATACAAAGGGAAATTAACAAAATGAATTTAAAATGTGAGTCTTTTAAAGGGGGGAAAAAAACTAACTATAAATCAATTTAAATGAAATATTAACATGGGTGTAATATCTTGATTTAAACATTAGTCTTTAGCCATTGCAGAGAAGTCATACTTTGTACCGATATGGTCAAGACCTCATGATAAAGTTGACCATGTTAATACTTCATTTAAATTGATATATTGTGAGTTTTTTTTATATCATTCCTTTTGATGTGTATAATTTATTTAAATGATTCATGTACACGGCCAATCTGTGACACCTTGCATTTTCTGGCTGGTATATGCCATTGTCCTGAGAAAAATCAATGTGCATATATAGAGATGGACATGGTGAGCAAGGACAAATGCATACTTTTATTGATCCATCCTCTCTCCGCAATCCTGAGTGAACCCAGAGAATGTCTGGTAAACATTCCCTAGACCATAATGCTTTCACCTGGACCATTCTGACAATGGTTGTAGGAATTTTCTTTTAGAGGTTTCACGTCATATACACCAACATCCATCTTTCTGATGGAGCATAAAATGTGATTCATTGGAAAATCCTACCTGTTGCCACTCTGTGGATGTCCAGTTGCGGTACTTGCATGAAATTCCAGCATTTGTTGCTGATGAACAACAGTCAATATATATGCAGGAACCAAGTGTCTGATTTGAGGTCTCTAGGCAGTAACATTTGCTAAATAGTAGTTTAGGAGAGTTGGTAGCTCCTTTGTTCATCTGGGTAATCAATGTTCAACAGTAGCATGTCTATTCTCTCCAATGCATTTCTGCTGCAATCGTTCAACTCTGCCATCTATGGCCTGTGGCACAACACATTTGTCACATCATTGATTTTGAACAATCCCATTTTGCCAGGTACTGTATATATTATAACAATGTCACATGAACAGTTCCTTAACTTAGCCATTTCAGAAATGCTTCCACCCTAGGCCAGAAAGCCAATGATTATTGCCCTTATAGTGATAATTTATTTGTTTTTCTTGTGTAAATTTCTTTGTTGCAATCAATACATACCTGTTTCGTGCACATGTCAACCAAATTTGATATTTCTTCATTCATTTCAAATTAGGTGCAAAAAATTGGTTGTTTCTTATTTTTCTTGATAGCTAGTGTGGTGAAAATAATTCCTTCATGAAGTTCAATATATGTATTATAATTAAAATGTATGTTAATGCTCTCCTTTTATAATAAAATTACTTTTATGTCAAGATATTTTAAGATATTTCATTTGTCATCATTTAACTGTGTTCAGGTTCAAAAGATGGATTTATTGGCATGCAAGTATTTTGTGCTTCAGAGTATTTTCTTGTGCTTGTTCTGCGGTTGTCACATATCACAATAGGTAATTATTGTGTTTGAGAAATAAATTAAAAGTTTTTATTATCGATTGTATTAAAATTTTATTTTTTATGGTAGTATTAGTTTTTAAAATACCTTTAATTTTAGGGAAAATAGAGCTTTAAATGGTGGCATTTGTGTCGCTAATCATACATCTCCAATTGATGTTGTAATTTTAGCTAGTGATAACAGCTATGCTTTGGTTAGTATATTAGTTTTTGATTCTATTAGAGCTATAAATTATTAATATTTGGTTTTGGATATATATAAAAATTTTGACACATTTCACAATATTACTATATATTAAAATATTTGTTTTAAATCAGTCAGTATTATTGATTTTCATGTAATAGAAATTTTCTACAGTTTGCTTTGTTAGAGTTGAGTATTTTTGTTGTAGATAACTATAATTATGTATTATAATATTTTTTCATTTAAAAGAAACTTTAAAGAGTTAAATTGCTTACTTTTGATTTAGGTGGAAGATTTACAAATTTTGCTATTTTTCTTTTTAGCAAATTTTTCCTGATTTATAATTAGCTTAATTTATGGATTTTGCATATTCATTGATTTTTTAATTGCTATTTAAAGGAATTTTGTAAATATTTTTAAATCTTTTAAATGAAAAGCGAAAATATTCTATTATGGCTACCATGGTAATTACCTTTCTAAGTTCATAATGGAAAGTTAATATGGTAGTTTTACTGGGAATGTTTTTATAACAAATTTATTGTGCATGTATAGTGATACAGATTTTGATCATAAAATCACAATAGAATAATTTTAGCCTGCAGGAGGTTATTTAAAATTTTATGCAAGCATATTAGCAGGAAGGCACAGATTTTATGACCATCTTCCAGTTGAAAACCTGTTCATATCTTTAAGAAGAGATTCACGATTACAAAAACTGTTGTTATTACTAAGCATTATTCAAAACTCAAGGCATCTGAAAATTAGATATCATATTAAGTTGAGTTAAATGGAATGAGCTGTTGAATGCTTTAAAATTCTTCAGTTGAAAAATTGTCAAGTATCATCTCATATTTTTTTCTTCCATGTTTTAATGTATGTCCATAGTGCATTTGGCAAAGCAAAACCACAAGCAATAAATCACAACCGTCGTTTTTCAAAAATAAGATAAAAAATTTAACAAATAGAAATAAAAATTAAAAAAATCAATAAAATTATGAAACTTAAAAAAAAGGGAAGGCATCCAATGCTGTACATATTTTCCCTCTAACCCTAGCAATTTCAACAAGTATAACAATTATAAGTGAGAAAAATATCACATTTTTCTTTTACTGAAGTAAACAGTTTTGTAATGAATTGCGCCAAGTTGCAGGACAGTTGTGACAATTTTGGAATTAAAAGTTATATTTAAAGTGCTTAAATTTTAAAACTACTTAAACTACAATTCATTGCTGACAACTAGATCTCTTCAGCTGATCTCAATTCAATCTTAATGTAAATATGATAGACACAGGATAAGGATTTTATTTATGAAGATTAATATCTTAATTGGAATTTTTGCTTAAATAAATAAAAATTCAAATGCTAATTTAAATTTAAGCTAGTCTTAATTTAAATTTGTGTAAAATTTTCTTGCTTGATAAGTAAATGTAAATTTTTATGTCTTAGTAAAACTAATTATTTAAATTTGGAAATAAAAACATTTAAAATAATTTTCCGTATTTTACAGTTTTTAAAAAATACATCAGTTATAACTCTTTATTTTATCTAAATATATTGTATTTTTAAATATTTTTTTAAATTGTATAATTTTTGAATTTATAATTTGTTAAATTAAGGGAATAAGAATAAATCATACAGCATTTATATAACAGCCATGTTGGAATAATATAAAACCATTAAACTTGATTTGCTATAAATAAGTTTTTAATAAAATTGTCATGCTATTGAAAGGTTGGGCAGAGTCATGGCGGTTTTCTAGGAGTTCTTCAGAGAGGATTGGGAAGAGCCACTTCGCACATTTGGTTTGAGAGGGGCGAAGTAAAAGACAGAGAACTTGTTCAAAAAAGGTTAGCAATTGCATTTTCTAAAAAACTAAATTTTATTTATAAAACGTTTCTTAAATTTTTTCTCATAAGTTCTTGAATGAATTCCTAATCATTTAAGAATTATAAACAAATATTTTGCATGTATAATGTAATCCATAGTGGTTCATTGTTTCTATGTTTGTTTGTTTGTATGTTTTTTTTGTTTTTTTTTTTAAATGAAATCTCATGACTTTTATTTCCAAAATATTATTTTTAATATAAATAATATAAAGAAATTTGATTTTGATCTGTAACACTAAATTGCAACACTTATTTCTTTAAAAATTGATTAAATTTTGAGAACATAAAACATAATAATCAAATCAGTTAAGTATATTAATAATAGATATAATGTAACTATATTTTTACTTCTAGATTGATTTAGTATGTATTTTAACTTTTTGATTCAAATTTTATTTTTAGGTTAAAAGAACATGTTGAAGATGAAACCAAGTTGCCAATATTGATTTTTCCAGAAGGTATATTAAATTTTCATTAAAATGTACTAAAAAAATATTTTTGATATTTAATTAGCTTAAAATAATATGAGACATTAACTCCCTCAATTTTGAATTTTAACTTGGTAACCTTTATATTTCTTTATATCCTTTATTTCTTGCCAATATTTTTAATATTTTGGTTGCTTTGGCGTAAGAATGATAAACACAAAACTAAATATGCTATATTTTTCATATATATATTAGTAATTTCAACAAGAATAAGTACTCTTATTTGTTATTTTTATGACTAATCATGGAAGATTTTTCTGTTTTTTTGGTAATTATTAGAAAATAATTCCAAAATAAAATACAAAAGATAAATTGTTTATTTATTTATTTATTTTATGTTTGATTGTTGAACATTATGAAATAAGTTAATTTGTAAGTAATTTTCCAATTTTTACCTTCAACAAAACATGATTAAAAAATGATCGTTTATTACATTTTTAATACTATATTTATAAATTTTTAAAAAATTCCATTAAATTAATATGCACATTAATGCAAACTTTTTGTCTAAAAATAAATTTAAAAAAATGTGTGAATGACTGATTCAACTCATATTAAACAATATTGATGGAATTGTAAAATGCAGAAATATTCAATTATTCCTTTCATCTTGAATGGAATAATTGAATAATGCTTCATATTACTTAAAAAATTTTAACAACACATGCAGCTTTGATTTTTTAAGATGTATAAAATTCTTTAATGTTAAACATTTATGTATTAATTTTTAAATATTAATATATTTGTTGTATATACTAAGAAACTTTGAAAAACAAGCCTCTTTAGCTTTTGTTAAACATAAAATCATCCTTTTTTTTCTGTCACAAAATAAGCATCACTTAGTAAATGAAAAAGTGTGATTTGTCCGAGCAATTTATAACATAATTAAAAGAATATACTTTCAAAAAAATTTAATTGTAAGAATAAATTATATTGAAATTTCACATTTAGTTTTAATTTAAGGATATTTAAAATTAAATGAGAAGGAGCTATTAAGGATGAATTTTAAAATTTATTAATTAATTGTGATGTGAAATGTTATCATTAAAATAAGCAAAAATATGGAAAAACATTTTTTTGTAGGTACTTGCATTAATAATACCTCTGTAATGATGTTTAAAAAAGGAAGTTTCGAAGTTGGTGGAACAATCTATCCAGTTGCCATAAAGGTATTTCATATTTAAATTTTTTGACATTTTCTCAAATACCTAGACTATACTATGTCGCCTATTAAGTTTCATTCTTGTAAATATTTTGTTTGATATATATTTGTCTAAGTATTTGTATATTATATTTTATATGCATGAGCATCTGGGGATTGTATATTTTTATATTATATTATCATTATATGATTTTCAAAAAATTATACTATATTATATCATGATTCATTGTGATTGAAATGTTGAGTCATGTCAGAATTCAAATTTGTGCAATCTTATTTTCCTGATAGTGTGATTTTATTTATTTATTTATTTTTAAGTCTTGATCAGATTCAATGAAATATTTTTTTACTTTTTCATGTAACTACTATGATTGCATTGATAGTTGTGATGTATGAAATAGATTGTGATAAAATGTATTAAATTTAAATATTTTTATTCAAAAAGATATTACATAAAGCTTGTTTAATTTTTTAAATAACAAATATTTTAAACATTATTTGAAATTTCAGCAATAATTATACTGACTTAAGAAAACTGAAATTTTATTAAAAATTAATTAGAAGACAACAGTCTAATTAATTTTATTTAACAAAATTTAAGTTTTTATTTAATGAAGCTGTAAGAATATATATAATTTAAACAATACTAATATTTTAAATCTTGTTTAAATTCCTAAATTTAAATACTTAATTTTTCATTCTATGCTAATGTTTTTGCTTTTAGTGTTAAATGTAGTTTTTTATCACTTAAAAGTTTTCTTTTCATTAGTATGATGCTAGGTTTGGTGATGCATTTTGGAATAGCAGTAAACAGAGCTATATGCAGTATTTAGTTATGATGCTTACTAGTTGGGCTGTTGTCTGTGATGTTTGGTATCTACCTCCTATGATTAGAGAAGTAAGTTTGAATTTTTTTATTTAAAATTTCTTCAGTTTGAATTCTATAAAGAAAATGCAAAATATGTAGTGAGTATTCCACATTATGGTTGTTAATTAGTTATTATAATGATTGTGAATTGGTTATAGTTTACTAATTCACAATTGATATTAACAGATGATTTTACACACAGATTATTTTAAACTTGGATAAAGCATTCTTAAAAGTGCTTAAAGTCAATCAATACAATTTTCAAAAGAAATTTTTATTAAATTCCAAGTTTCTATAAATAAGTCTCTTATATACTTTGTCACTTGTAATCAAAATATAATTCAATGTTTTACAACCAAAGATGTGTAACCAATGCACTACCATAAGATTAATGTATTTTTATTTCCTATAGTTGTAATGAAAAGTTTTATTGTAAGTTATTTATTGAAATATAATTCATTTTTTATACAAATATATAAATATATGTATAAAAACTTAATTAACAATGACACAGAACAAAATAATGAAATTGTTATGTATAAAATAAAATGTTTTTCTTCGATTTTAATGTCCCTTAAATCTGATCTTTTAAATTTGATAAATCAAATTGCTCTTAAGAGAGAAAAAAAAAAATCCCATGCTTTACAACTTGATTATATTTAGTTATAATGAATATTTAATCTTTATGACTGTGAATTAAAGAAAATTTTCTAAAAATAAATGATGCAATGAAACAACTAATTGTTGAAATTATAGAAATACTCTAAATTTATTAGAAATACTTTACTAACATGATATAAGATTGTCTTTGACATGTAATACAGCTTGGTTCCACCTAAGAATGAAATCTTATGTGCTGAATAGTCAGTTTTTACAGTAATATTGTATCATTCTGTATGGAGATATTGTGAAAGTTCCAGATAAGATGTCAATGGAGGATATAACAGTCCAAAATGAATACTAATAGATAGACATATCCTCCTAATGTACACTTTTCATGTTGGGAAAAGTTCAAAAGATGGCACTTCTGCTTCTGTAATTGTCTTCCACTTATCAATAAACAAGATTTTGTGATTCTGCCACTATTGTAGGTATCTTTTGCCATTAACATCTGTGACTAGTAAATTTGAAATCACTGCTATTCTATAAATGTTCTGTTTAGAAGGTGCTTTTTTTATTGAAAATTTTGACATTTGAGAATTTAAGCACTTATTGAATTCTGCTATCACTTTTGCTGCAGTTTTCTTTTTAGACATTGCAATACACTTCTTTACTTGTTTTCACTTCCCTTATCTTTCAGCGAATTTTGCTTTGCTAAGTTTGGTTCATTTTTGTATTAAAAACACTGGATTGTATTTTAATACTTATGAAATGCATTATAAAGTTTATTTTTATTCACATGTATTTCCATTATTTCAATAATCACCTGCAGATTTATAATTAATATTTAGACAAAATCCATTTCCATACTTTTAGCACTGGTCCTTGTATTTTAATTAATAATAGTAGTGTTGTTTTGGTAGAATTATTCAAATTGACATTTATGATTGAAATTTAGCTTTAACAATATATGTAACACATTTTTAAAGTTATGTAATAATATTAAATATAATTATTTTTGATTTTTAAATATTTTAATATTTATGAATTTGATTTTTATATTTTTAATGATTGCTGATAACATTATTTCAAAATTTATTTTGCTTTTTAAATTGCTATACTATTTCAGAAAAAGATTTTAATAATATGTAACCAAAATTTAAATTATTAAAAAAACTTATATATAACAAAATTTGAAAATAAATAAAATTTAATGTATTTAACTGATCACATTATAATCAACAAAAATTGAATCTAAACAGGGATCATAATATATAAATTATAACTATTTTAAAGCACATGGATCTATTTATCTAATTTTTTATTATGTACTTCAATGTTTTTCTGTCTTCCTGTGAAATGAAATCTGTTGATACAAAATTATTTTTATGTTTGAAAAACAAAAATAAATAAATACTAAAATAAAAAACTATTTAAAATGTTATAAATTTTATTTTATTCATTTGAAACAATTTTCAATGTGTATGTTCGATTCAGAACTATGCATTGTTGATAGAAATAGTTTGTTTTTTTCATTCTATTAACATTAATTTTGTCATTTGTATAATGCTTGATTTTTTAAATTGTATTATAAAGGACTTATTTAATTATGTTTTTAATATTGTAAATTTTCTATTAAAAAAAGAAACTCCTATTCATTTTTAAATTTATCTTTTGTTAGCATAACCAATATATTTTTGGATTAAAATGTATAATCATTTCTTTGGTATGTCCACTAAGCTTGAAGCATGTTACTTAAAAAAAAAAACTTTTAATTCCTTAATGTAGTTCACAGTAAAAAATGGTTTTGTTTACTTTGCGGAAATTATATTTAAGATATTTTTGTTATATTTTGAATCTGTATTGATTAAAAATATTTGAATATATGTATGAAAAATAGGAATAAAGTCAGACATTAAAGAAGTGTTTCAAATATATAAAAGATAAGAAAGAATATTAGTAAACATATTTATATTTCTAAAGAATTTTTGATTCAATGAATTTTTTTTTTTCATTATAATAAAATAACTACTTTATTTAGATGATTGATGCATAATTACTTTTAACATTTGAATGTACACCTTTTAGCTAATTTCGTATTCAGTAAAACCAATATTTATTTTATTATTTTAATTAAATATAACAAGCAGAATTTCTCTTTCTTAGGAAAATGAAAGTGCGGTCGAATTTGCCAATAGAGTTAAATCTGAAATAGCTCGAAAAGGAGGACTAGTAGATCTCATGTGGTATGAAAATTTTGCTTTAATGTTCAAAAATTGAATTAATACTTTAGTTGCTTAAATTATGATTAGAGTTGTGTATAAGCAATTTTATTTTTAAAATAATAAGACTTACACAATTAAATGCTTTGATATGAAAGGAGAAAAGAAATTGAAAATTTGCAATATGTAAGATTATATTCCTCCAACTTTTGAAACATGTAGAAATTTTCATTAAAACTTCAATAGCAAAGAGTTTATATTAAATTAGCTTTGAACAAAATAATCTTCACTATTAAGTAATTACTTAAACAGTGCACAATTGAAATATACCGTATGTTAAATATGTTCATCATAGTATAATTTTCTGAAGCAGTGTCATGATTGACATAATTTCTCTTTAAATATTTAGTTTTACTAATGGTCCATGTAAGAAATGAAATATAGTGAGAACTCAAGCTGTAATATTTTACTTATGGCTAGAAAGAAAGAGATAAATTTGAAATTGCTTTACATGCAAATCCTTAACATTCATATGAATATAATTCTAAAAATATTTTTATTTTCTTTGTGAGTAACTTGTTTAAAATTATTCAGTTCAGATATATATGGTGCATAGTTAATATGAAAATGCTTTCCCCCCATATAATCACTTATGAATAACCTATTTAATTGTATAAAATCAAAATTGTTATTGTACCTTATATTAATAATTTAATAAAATGAATATTTTATAAAACATGGGTGTAATTTAAGGTATCCAAAATACTTCATAAATCCTATTTAAAAATGTACTTATACAGTAAATATATTATTTTATATAAAATCTTATTTTCATGTCTTCTTTTTTGTTACCTATTTGTCTTATAAAACTAAATGTTTTCTATTATGGAAATAAAAGTAGCATTTACTTTGGTTGAGAATTCTGTCATCTTAGTCTAAAATTTATTTTGTAGGGATGGCCAACTAAAAAGAATGAAAGTAAAACAAGAATGGATAGAAAAACAGCAAGAAGAATACAGTAAAAGATTGAAAGTAGATTGAATGTTTATTTTTGAGCTCTATTTATTACTAGTCGTGAATCAACCATTTGTTTCCAGGGTTGCTAATACCACCTACTGTCCTCATGTGAAAACTAACTGTACATTTACATTTTAATGAACTGTATATGAATTTTTTCTGCCTCTTTTGTGAATTATATATTTATAGTGTAATTTTTTTATATTACTGTGTAAAATAAATTACAATTTTCAAATGAAATAAATTGAAATTTTCTTTGAAATAATTAAAAGTAACACTATGAAACATGAACACAAAAGTAATATATGAAGTAAACTGATTTATCAAAGTACAAAATAAATCTAATCTTAGTTACATGCCTCTTATTTTTTCATTTATAATAAAGAAATCTGTGCAGCATTTTGTTTTTAATGGGCGAATTAAAAAAACTCAACAAATGTAAGATTTTGTTAAACATTTTACAGGGCTCGGAGTTGTCCTGAAATTCCTGATTTTTTAAAAAACGTCCTGAAATGTCCTTATTTTTCAAAATAAATCCTGGAATTCCTTAATTATTTATTACATTCCTTTGAAAGTTTAATTTCAATTAATAATTTTATATTTTTCAGTTGTAAATTTTTCTTTCAGTGGAATATATTTTTTCTTTCAACTGCTTTCTATGCAAAAAGAAAGAGAAAAGTTTCCCCCTTTTTTGTTCTCTTTCAAACCGGAAATAGGGTTGCCATACATTCGTCTCCGCCTCGTTTTCAGCCATTGCTCACACATGTCTGAAGTCAAAAAAATTTAGGTTTGGGTTTACCATTAAATTCTATTTTGTGCCTTTACAGACAAAGATTCTGATTTTAGTAGTGCACAACTATTTACAATGATATCGAAATTGTGAGAATTATTGGCCTACGTTTATGCGCATGCTTGAAATGCTTATCGCGCTATTTTGAAAGATTTTGATGAGTGTTTTGAAAAATTTTTATTAGCAAGCTCAGAATTTTCTTTTTTTGAAAACAATTTTTTTTTAAAAATGCCAAGGATAACGAAATTTTCCGACAAATGGTTGGAACTGGAAGATGGGAATAAATGCCTAATCAAGACATGGTGCCGATGTGTTGACGATGTTCATTCTGTGGAGTGCTTCGTATGCAAAAGCAGATTCAGTGTTTCAAATATGGGTTTTAGACAAGTGCTTGCGCATGCAGATGGATTAAAACACAAAAAAAAGCTGTGAACTGTTACAAGAATCAAACACTATTTACTATCAAGTCATCAACTTCATCTGAATCCTCGACATCGACTGTAGTAGTGAATAACAAATCATGGCTCCCCAAAACGACATCAGAGAAAACCATTAAAACTGAAACCATTTTAGTTTTAGTGGCAATAAAAAATAATTATTCTTTTTCATCTATGAATGATTTAGCTAACATTTACGGAGAAATTTTTGATTCCTCCATAGCAAAAAATCTCAAATTATCTGACAAAAAAGTAAGGTATATGATTAATTTTGAATTAGGTCCGTATTTCAAAACTCTTTTGTTTCGGGATATCGGCACTTCATATTTTGTTTTACTTTTCGATGAAACTACTACAAAACAAATAAAGAAACAGTTGGATATTTACATCTCATATTGGTCTGATAAACAAGGTAAAAATGTCATTTGTTACCTCGAATCACATTTTTTAGGGCATGCTGAAGCCAATAAAATTGTAAAAATTTTATTAAGTTTTATTCAAAATAATGGTTTGAATTTAGAAAAATTAATGCAGTTGTCAATGGATGGACCAAGAGTTAATTTAGCTGTTTTAAAGCAAATAAATAGTGAACTGAGTAAGCAAAGTTTACCAGTACTAATTGATTTGGGTACATGTTGCTTACACATAATCCATGGAGCACTGCGTAAGGGTATTGATAAAATTGATTGTAATATTGATGGATTTGCTATAGATATTCATCAATTTTTCAAGCTATCTCCTGCAAGAAGGGAAGATTATCATTCCTTACAGTTAGAAATACTGGAAGAAACTTTAGCTGGACATAGTTTCCTTTGTCATGTTGAGAGCCGTTGGTTAACTTTGGGCTCAGTTTGTGAGAGAATTGTTCAGCAAAATGATGTTCTAAAGGAATATTTCATTGTTAAAATACCTAAAGAGTCGAAATCTCCTCTTTCTGATAGACATCTTCGGGTTATAAAACATTTGAAAGACCCTAAGACTCTGGCTTATCTGCACTTTGTTTCATTTTTTTGTAAAACTTTTGAACCTTATTTACTTCTAATGCAAAAAGTCGAACCTTTAGTACATGTGATGTACAGTAAATTAAATGAACTTGTTCGCAGTATTTTGTTTAAATTTTTAAACCCAGAAGAAATCTGTGAAAAAAATGGAGTAAAGTTGCTACTAATTAATGTTGATTCAGGAAAAAATTAGTTAAATTTAAACAAGATTGAAGTAGGTCATGGTGCAAAAGTAATGCTGGAAGAACTTACTGATAAAACAACATTTCTACAAAGTATTAGAAGCTGCTACATAGCAACTTCAAAGCATTTGCTTCAAAAACTTCCTATAACAAATCCTTTACTCAAAGATCTCCAGTGTTTGTCTCCTTATAATAGAAAAAAAGGAAGAGTCTAGGAGTTCATGTAGCAGATTAATTCAACATATTCCTCATGTGAATAAAACTTCTTCAGATTTTGATAAGATGAATGAAGAGTGGATTCTTTACATGTGTGAAGATGTGACTTTGATTGTGAATGATTATGATAATGATCAAAATATCTGTAAATATTGGAATGCTGTTTTCAATATAAAAGATGCTGGTGGTTATATAAAATATCCTACTCTTTCTAGAGTGGTTAAAGCATGTTTGTCGTTATTGAATGTAAATTCCCAACCAGAAAGAGGGTTTTCAACTAACAATTATGTTGTGACAAAGGAGAGAGCTTCTTTATCGGAATTAACCGTTCAAAGTTTACGGATTTGTCATGATGTTATTCGAATGCATGGCAATTCTGTTTCCTCCATTCCCTATACCAAAGAAATGATGCATTATATTCAGAAATCTCATGCAGAATATGCATCATATATGGAAAAATCAAAAGATGTAACAGAATTAGAGAAGAAAAGAAAGGACGACGAAGATGTAGAAGCTACTAGTGAAAAAAAGTTGAAACAATCGCACCTATTAGAAAAAATTAATGAACTTGAGGAAGAAAAGAAAATTTGCTTGATAATCAGTGTGTAGCTCAAAAACTTTTGGATGATGCAACTAAAAAAATAGCATGTGCTATCAGTGATGATAATATGAGTGATGTGAAAGTTGGACAAATGATGCTGTCTGTTGCTAATGCAGAGATTGCATCTGGGAATGATAAATTAAAAAAGTGCAGTATTAAGTTATTGGAATTAAATGCTAATGCATCCAGTTCAAAATGAACATTATTCAATTATACATAAATTAACTGTTAATTTAAAGCATTTATCATGTAACTTATTAATTTTCAGAAAATGTTCAGTATAATAAGTTTAAATTTCTGTATTATTTTTCATATTGTTGTATTAAAAATTAAAAAACTCAGAATTTATTAAATAGTTTATTCCTTTCTAAAATGTGTTTTATGCATAAAACAGAAATTAATATGTAAAAGTGTGAGAATCGAAAGCACTTAGACACAACATCCGGCCACACCTTCCTCCCCTCCTCTTCGAGACCAAAAGAAAAGGTTGGCGGAATGATTACAGAGAGGGGTATGAAACAGAGTGTACATGTCTCTGGAACTTGCAACTTCTGTTTTGGGTGTCCTAAGCCATCGGGGATCGTTATGATTTGGAGACGTCAGTCTCATAATAATCTATTTGTTTAGGCTTCTTAAGCCATCTTATATAATATTATTGGAGACACCAGTCTCATTATTTACGAATAGTTAATTGTTTGGGCTACTTTAGCTAGCTTCATTAGTTAATTATGTGTGTAAGAGACGCCAGTCTCAAAAATATATCTATCGGCTTCTCAAGCCATGTGATAGTTTTCAAATGCTTGTTTTGTGTTGTGATGCTCTAAAAAAAAAATTAAAATTAGCATCTGTAATTTTCTTCGCAATTATTTCACCCGAACCTATGCACTCTGAATTACCATTATCGGATTACCAATTCAAAATAGAACGTTGGAAACTTTACTAAAAGTAACATTGGTTTTCTTTAATTATTGAAATATGTCCTGATATTTCTTGAAAATAGTGTCCTGAAAAAAAAAAAATTCTGTACTCCGATCCCTGCATTTTACCACTAAAATTTAATACTTTCAGTAAGTAATTTTTCTAATAAATAAATTTCTTCTATGCATTTCATCTTCATCTTCATCTGCCAAACTACCCGATTCTGTCAAGTCATTGACATTACAAGTGTATATAATCTAAAACGTTTTATTGAAATAAAAACTTTTCTTTAATCCCCATGCTTTGACTTCTAAATCAACTTTTATTACAAAAACATTAGGTTTCCATCCCATCTCACATTAAAAAGTATCTGCAGTATTTTAAAATATTTTAGCTCACATTTATAAGCTTTCTTTTTTTTAATTTATTTATATATTGAATTTTTTCATCAGTCAATTTGTCACTAACTGTAAATAATTAAATGAATTTTGAATTTTAATGCTGAACTTGGTATTGGCTGTTAATTATTCAATTTATGTTTTTGGGTTTTGATCAATCAACAGCTTTGACATAAACTCCAGTTAGCTCTCCATAAATACTTGTGCAAAATAAACTATGCTCGTTATTTTTTCTAAAGCCATTTGTTTATCAAGAGAATATGAAGCTGTGAATCTCTGAACTCTTATTATTTATAACAATTTTGTTTCCATCTTTTTCAAAAGGAGAGTCATTTGTTTGATATGTTTTTTGTCTGAACTTCATTAAAAAGTTAATAAAGAAAATTTCTCACTCAAAATCACTGTCAATCATTTTATAGCAAGTTTTCCAATATTTTAAAATTTGTAAAAACTATAAACTGTGGTACAACAGCTCATGGAGAGGCCAAGGTCCACAGTGCACATGTTTTTTTGATCGAGGGCTTTGGGGAGTGAAGAATATGCCCTGATTAAGTGGTCAGCCTAACGCAAAACCCCTAGTGTTTTGAGTTTCAAGCATGCTTGGGAACCCCCAGTGTTTAGTTCCCAAGCATGCTTGAAACTCATTTTACTGACCCACTGAAGGGATAAAAGGCTGATAGAACTTCTGACCGGCATTGGGAGCATGAAACGCTATCCCACAACGCCATCAGGCTTCATTGTGATATTAATGAATCTCTTGAAACATGTACACTGGTGTGCAAAACTTAAATAATTGCTTAAGTAGATAGCTACGAAATTGCATTAAAGATTAATTGTATTTGTGATCAGTGCTATGAAAACGCAATCCAGTAGAAAAGTCCTATGTGAATGTCTGGTATAAAAACGTCACAGGTGACATGAGCGTACACAAAAAAGTTGGTATGCGCTGCTCAAGATTACAATGAAAGGTAGGATGGAAACGTAATTAAGGACATTCGCTACAAATACAAGTGAATTTCATCGAAATATGGCTAAAAAATCACTTGCACGACTTCACATGTGGAAGAAGTATTGGAAAGCCTGAGCAGAGCGTAGTATGACCAGTTAAGCTGAAGAGATTATGATTCAATTAAAGTGTTAGTTTGTTTGGAAAGCTTTTCTAACCATAAGTAAATATGTTAGAAAGGTTGTAGCTGATGCCCCAGGAAAAGAACAATAGTAGAGATCCAACACATCATACTGGAGGCATAAAGAAACAGAAACCAATCAAAGTGCCATTACTCAGCAAGTGGATGATTGTCACGGTTTACTGCATCTGGACACCTTCTCAAAAGTCGCTTTCACTAATTCGCAAGCTGTCTTGATAGCAGCATCCATTTAAAAGTAAGCCATTGAGGCCACCATTTAGAGAGGTGCCAGGAGTCTTAAAATCTTGACATCAATGGAATCGCATCCTCTCCACGGATGAATTGTTTTAGTGCCACAAGTGATTCTCAATTACCAGATAGGGGTTCAGACACGATTTCATCGCAATAACATCACAGGAAGAAACCTTCACCTGGAATCATCTGGGGTGATATGTTGAACGTGCAGATTGAGTTTCATTTTCAAAAGGTTCTATAACTAACGATCGTTATTGTAAGGTGGTAATCCTTAACCATTTACGACTGTTCCGATATAATATTGGGACAGACCTCACTTTTATGGATGACAATGGACGGCTACAGCGGACTCCTGTTCAGCAACTACTGGAAACGGCATTTTTCACTCGAATGGACGTGCTGTATACTCTCCTGATTTAATTCCCATAGAACTTGTGGGGAGTGCTTTGAGGAAACGACTTACAGTACGAATGCATTCAGGAGTACCCAACAATTGAAACAGAGGAATAATCACTTGCTTCAAAAATCTTTGATAATCTGTTGTTGTTTATGGAAAGGTGTGAAGCAATTACTGCAAGTAAGGGGAAGATGCCATGCTAAAAAACATCTGCTTGTTTTTTCGTTTTCCTTTGGAAATCATATCATGCTGAAAAGCTGAGTGACAGAGATTGACTGGTATTGAAGGGAATTGTAAAATCTAAAATGAAAGCAACTGGAATCAGTGGTTGCAGAGCTGAATTAGTACAACACTTAAAGCAAAGCAGCAATTCACAAATCTTTTCTGACACATGTTAAAGCCTTGTTGTTCAGTGTGATACCACAACTACAAAACGTGGTCAGTTGATAAACGCTAAATAATTATACAGTAGACGAATAATCTTTCACTCTTTTTCCAACTATCCAAGGATTAACATTTGGAGGACAAGTGTATATTTGCAATTATCTCCTTTCAACTATCAAATGTAGAGAGTAGTCAAGTGTGGAATAATTTTGTTATGGCAGTACTGACATGGTTTTCAGCGGATCTAAGTGTAATCCTAAAGGGAAGGATTACTAGTGAAATTTTAGCTGAAATATAATTCAAACTTTTTTAGAGAAGATGAAACTTTTCAAGATACTGTTCTTATTCTTGCAGCATGACTTTTCTAAAAAAGGTTTGAGCATGAAAAGGAAATGAAACATCACCTTAGTCTACATTTATCCTATCTCAATATAATGGAACCATTATGACCTATTTTGAAATGTTATATTCTGAACGGGTATTGGCCACTGCATCTCTTCCGAAACTTTTACGATAACCCTGTGAGAAATGTTACAATGCTCTTCTAAATACATTTAGAACATTATAACAGCACTTGCATGATTGATGCACATTGTAACAGCGTAACAATTGTATGATATGAATTTGTAATAGCAGTTGCATTCAGCCTTAGATTATTGTGACAGCGCTTTGTATGATTCGATTCCTAGGTGAATTTGAACTTTATGCCAAAGGCAGTCCTATACTATTTAGTGATAAATTTCTTATAAATGTATGGTAATCCCATTATTTTGATAGTCATCAGTATATAATAAGCTTTTTTATAATAAAAAATTCATTCTTTACTCTTTTATATTGAATAGATAAGTTGTGAAAATTTTATAATTTTTTATTTATCATTTGAAAAAAAAAACTCAAACTTTCTTGAAAAGTTAAAGATATTTTAGTTATATGTTGGATATTTGGACATGCTAATTTTTTGTTTCAAATATGGAAATATTTATCATAAATTGAAAATTTTATGTTCCTTCATAATTGTACTAACCTTTAATAAGTATTAATTAATACATTTAAATTTGATCGTTATCAATTAATACGTTTAAATTTAAAGAAATATAATTTGTTCATGTTTTTCTATCAGCTAAATGAGATCAAATTGTTTTCACTTGAAATAATTGATTCATGTTATAAAGACTCAAAATAAAAGTAAATGGTAACAAAATATTCCATCTTATCACACTCTATAATTTTTATTTCTTAACTATTCTAAGATTCAAAACGTTCTAAAGCAAAGTTTTCTTACCATTTTTTTTTTTTTTTTTTTTTTTTTTTGAAAAAAAATTGCATGTTATTAAAAAATAAATCATTTTTTTCATTTATTAAATTATTATTCAAATTGTATTTTTAAACATATGAAATATATAATTTAACTCAAAGCTCTTGAATACATTAAAAAAGATAGTCTTGAAAATATTTTTTTTTTAATAAAAAATCTTATAAATGAAGTTTTAAAATGCTTAAAATTTAGTTATTTCTTTATTAATGTCCCACTTTTTGATTTTTTGGTTTGATCATTTGAAATATTTTTATTTCATACAGGCATATATAAAATTTAATAATCGTTTAAGTGAAAAAATATACTAAACAAAAATGATTTATGAAATATTACATCACACACATTACAAATACCTATATAACAAGATATTTCGTAAATACAACATTTATATCACAGTTATAAAGTTTTGGAAGTTTCCAAACATTTTAATGCACCTGAATAAACCAAGACACTGAAATGAAACTTCTGAAATCAATCATTTCCACTAGAATCTGAAAATATAAATAAATATTAATATATCATTTATATAGCTATCATTAACAATCAAAAATTTATAACACATTTGTACAAATTGTTTTTCATAAAATGATTAGCCTTGCAATAGTTCAAATAGTATGCCAAGTATAATAAATTTAAGAAGTGAAAAAATATTTTAACTGATTTTATTATGAACAAAAATATTTAATGTATATTAAATACTTTTTTAAAATATAGCCATTTTTTTTTTACACAAGAGGTGTATACTTTGTTTCACTAGACAATAGCTTCATAAATGTCTAAAAATGTTACAAAATCAAACTAATATTTTACTACCAAATTTACTTTTACCCTTATAACCAAATCTCTCCCCTTTTTTAATATCAAATCCACTTCTCATCAGATAACACCTTTATAATTATCAGGAAATGTTACAAAATTAATTTATTTTTAACTATTAATTCATTTCTTATCAAATATTATCTTCATAAACGTATGGAAAAGTAGTTAAATAAAACATAAAAACATTTTGCTATCAAATCTTCTATTTATTTTTGCATGAAATTTGAATAGACAGAAATAATGATGAAGAGATGTCTTAAACAGTTTAAATAAAAAAATAAATAAAAGGTTTTCACACAAATCTTGTTAAAAATACAGCTGTTAAGTCTCATGGCAACGTGTTATCTACTATATTAAATTTAAAAAATATGAAAATGTTGTCATGAATCTACTCTTTAATGTGATGCACCATAAAAACAATTTCACATTAAGTATTAGTATTAAGCTTATTAAAGAATAACAATTGGAGGGTAATTGGGTGGTATATTGAAATATTTATATCTTGAAAAAACATTTCCCAATTTAATTCATATTTACTTAATTTAGAAATATGAGATTAAGTAAATGCATTGGCTAATTATAGTATTTAATATATTGAAATTTTATTTTTCCTCAGCATATAATGATCTTCATAATTTATTACAATATTCTAAACAATAAAAAGAGAAATATAAGACAATTAAAATTTTAATCTCACCTATAATGTGTTTTAGATTTAAAAATAAAATTAAATGTCAATTTGGATTAAAATTGACATATTAATCAATACATCAGGAGGAAATTTCTGTATATAAGCCAAAATCTTCTGACTTTTATATTTTCATATTATTATGTTTAAAAAGTTTAGTTCATATTAAAAATTGTGTTTTTGACTATCCTTCTTTCATGTGTTATACTTTGCTCAAGATTATTGTGTTACAAATCTTATACATGAGTAAAATATGGAAATATCTTAAATTTTTTCTGATAAAAGTACTGAAATAGTATTTTATTGGTTAGTTTCCTTTTTAATCATTTGAGTTTTTCATTTTAGATTCATATTATTTACCAAAGAATTTGTGTTGGTGTTACATTTCTTGATTTATGGAATCAATAATTCAAGGAAATTCCAAAAGGATAAGCTTATGATATATAACTAATTTAATTTGGTGAATGCAGCAAGCTTCCCTTTGTCCTTATGAGAGTCCTAATTTTTTTAACACAAGTTGTCAAAATCAAGTGTCATACCTAAAAATTGTAATATGAACTAAGCAAATAAATTTTTAAAATAAATCTAAAAAAATATGATATCCTATTAATATTGCATTGGAAGACAAATATATCATAAGGAATTCACTGCAATTTATTTATTTAGAAATTTAAAGTGAAAAAAATTTTTGTAGAATTTTTGAATCTAATATAATACAGTAGAGAAAGAGTTCAGAAAACTCAATACTCAATAACCTGACAGTAAAAATAACTCGTCCTCATCCTGACAGGGCTAAAAAGTCGAAAAAGAGGTGGACAGAAATCGAGTCATGGTGTGTTAGAAAATGTGTACAGAACCCCTGAAAGAAACGAAAAGTATGAAAAAGAGTGACTTTAATGAGGTAAATAAAAGATTTCATTTGATTTTGCCAAGCTTGAGAAAAAGGCACAGTAATTAGTGAGCCAAGTTCGAAAAGAAAAGGTCTTGAAGCTTTATGAAGATTTTAAAAGACAACAATCTTTAATTTGTTGTAAGCACTGGCTGACTTTACAATTGCAAAAAACACTATGGAGTGAAGAAACTCATCAGTATTAGTTCCAGGTACCAGATATTAATATCTAATTTCATTAAACTAAGTATAAAGCTTGTTGATAAATATTATCATTATATTATGATAAATGGCAAATTATAAGTTAAGAAAAATCTGTTTTAAAAGATTTTTCACTAAAAGAAAAATATGTGAAAAGTTAATTTTTTTAAAATTTGCTTTAACCAATAAATTATTAGAATGCATAATATTTAAAAATATTTTTAAGTTGAATAAATATTTACTTATAACAAGTTAAAAAGTAATCAAATACATACAAGAGGAGCAAATAGACTGGATATAATCTATTCTATTCTTGATTGTATTATCAAATTTCTCTACTTGTTCTAATTCTTTGATGACATTATCAGATCTGTGTTTTTCAAGATCCTTTTTTAGTTTAATTCTGAAAAAAAAAAAAAAAAATGAGAAATATTTAAATAAGACAAGAAATATGTTTACCTTAATATATCTTTCATGAAAAAACAGTCAAAACATGGAGCTTATGAATTTAATGAACTGATTTCAAAAATTGTTTAAATATCATTGTGTGTGCTTTTATAACTTCATATGCCTTTCAACTTCCCCTGAAGTAAAATATATCACTATTTTTTATTGCCTAATATTAAATTTATATTTTTTAATGTTAAATTATTTTAACGAACATTTAGGACCTTTATGCAATGTTTTAATACTTTGCATTTTTAAGAAAATAATTCAAAAGCCATTATTTAATAATAAAAGTTTGGCAATTCATCAAAGATGAAATGTCCAAAAAAATCTAGGAGATATATATCAAATATTTAATGATACTACAGACTTGAAGATATATCTACTTAAAGAGAGAGAAGTTGAAAATATTAGTGCTAGTATAACTAAATGATATCACTGGTGATGCTCCATATAATAGTGGATAAATTCTGTTAATTTATGGCAAAATCAAGCGATTGAAATATATCAGACCCAGACCTCAAATATCTTATTTTCTATCAGTTCATGGTATATTTCAATGAATAATTTAATTAATAATAATACATAAAAATATCTAATATAAATATTAAAATTATAATGTAAATAGTACAGAAAATATATTAATACAGTACAAAAAATGAAATGGTGAAAACAGTTTTGATATTAAAATTGAAATGATTTGATTTAAAATGAAATGGAAAAAATTAAATTTGTTATAATATTACACTAAAGATGTTATAATATTAATCTCATGCCGTTAATATAAAGATTAAAGTATTTCAAATGAAGCTTGCATATCAATTAAAAAAAAATTAGCATTAGATAAGAAACTTAATTAAATAAACTTTATAGAATTAAATCATAAAAATTAAATAAAGTGACAATAGTTTTTTAAAAAGCAGTCACTATCTTTTAGCTGTAAATAAAAATTATTCAAATTTTTAAATAACAACTAATTGTGATGCTCATGTTTATATACCAATATTAACAATGGTCATACAATCTAGATAACTGCCATAGTTCTAATCTTCATTAAGATTACAGATTTAGAATTTGTGTATTTTGGTTCAGAAGTTTTTAACAACATGGTAATATTACACATCAATACATAAAATATGGTTATAACATAATGATTTCAAAATACAGTAATTTTATGAAAATATAAATAGTTACTTTTTGTATATAAATAAATATTATTATTGTGTAGAGCATATTTTTACGAGGTTGTTTTTATCAAAGGTTAAAAAAAGTTTGATAAAGAAACAAAATATATTGCAAAAGAAGAATGGCAATGAAATATTACAATTAAAAATTTTCAAACTTAATTATATAAACATTTTGGGTATTTGTCCTAATTTTTGAGTGTATGTGAGTGTACTCATGTGTCTGTTAAATTAAAAGCTTCTAGAACTCTGAGGATTAGGATTTCTATAGAAATTATAATTTTATTTTTGCTTTTCAACATATAGTATTTTGAATCCTACAGGAAGGAAGAGTATGGAAAAATGTAATAGAAATGAAGACGAGATCTGGTTAAAAATTACATGGAAAATATTCTTAAAAAAAGAAATCCTTCTCATTTATAACTGAAACACTTAAATTTTTAAAATGAAATATGGTAATATACAGTACAGTTTATTTTGAGAAACTCAATCTTCCATCCATTTTTAAAATAACAATTTACTAATACATATAACTTTATTTGATTATCAGTTTCAACTAATCAGCAACAATATTTTATTCCTTTGGAATGTAATTGTAAGGTAAAACATTCAAAAATTGAAAAAAAATGTAATTCTGATATTTTTTTTACAAATATCACAAAATTTTTAATTATATTAACTTCTAAAGCACATGGTAATAAAAAATCGAAAATTTGATGGAAAACACCCAAAGTATAATTTTCATTTTTGATATTGTAGAGATCAAATATAACATGATAGATAATTTTTATTTAAGTTTTAAAAAATTACCAGAGTTTTCAGTTAAGGAATGAATTGAATGCAAAAATAAAAAAGACAATAGTATTTGTAAGACAAATAAGATTATTCTGGTGGCAATTCAATATTGCAAATGTGATAAACAATGATTTGCATAAAATAATTGCATAACAAACATATGTTATTATATAATGAATGATACAAATATATTGAAGAAAAATTGTATCCCTTTAACATTAAAAATGCATATAATAAAAAGTATAATTTTTATAAAGTAATATAACCTTTAAAAATATACTTACTTTTTGCATTTTATAGTTTCACGTAGAACCTTTAAATCATACATGCATAAATTATATATGCCTTCCAATTTTGAATTATCCATATCTTTATCATTAGATGTCCTCCACTAGAAAAATATTATTGCTGATTATAAATAATTAAAAAGACATTTTATTATCTCAGATAAAAATATGTAAAATCGTATACTTACACTTATATTGAAAGGGTCAAAGTTTTGTAACTCTTTCTTAATTGTTTTTCTGATTTTAATTGAAGGATGACCTAAAGTATTCAGAACTTTCATTACACTGTAAACAAATAAAAAAAGAATCTGATATCACAAAGGGTTCTTTTTCAGAGAAGCAACTTCAAATTTAAAAGAAATCAACATATAAAATCACAAATATAATTAATCTAGATTAATATTTTTAACAAAAAAATCTGAATTTAAGTAACACAGTTTAGTTAATTAAAAAATAAATGCACAGTAATGATAAAGTTAGAATAATTTTTATGATTCTTCACATCATAGTTATTACAAATGACTGTTAATAAATCTTGAAAGAGATGCTCATATTATTAGCTTAAAAAACAGATATAATTATCAAGACTTCCATTATATTTTAAATTAAAAAAATTTAATCTCTCAGAGCTTTCTGAGAAAACATAGGTAACATATTTGCAACAAATGATATTTTGCCAACACTTTGTTAAAGCTGAGTTTTAGCATTCTGTTCATATTAAAGGGAAGGAGAAATTTGTAAATAAACAAAATTCTGTTTAATGTTCTGATTAGTTATCAAAGAGGTAGTGGTAGTAAGCATCATATTTCAATCGTGATAAACAGGTTTTGTAAATTTGATTTTCAGTTATATTACTCACATTTATTTCCAGCTTTGAAATTTAGAAGCTTTTACGACATTTGAATGAGAGTAGAATGACAAGCAATAATAAAAAATATAAAAGGAATAACCTGAGTTTTTTTCAACAAAAGTGGTCAGACTTCTGTACTAAACATTTTTTTTTTTTTTTGCAAGACAGTTTGCGTTATATGCAACAGAATGTGCCAATGATTAAATAATACAGCATAAAGAGATTGACAGTAAACACAGTGGGAAATATTCTATATTAGAAAGTAGTTTTCTAAGTAGCACAGTGAATAAATTAATTTCAAAGCTAGATTGAAAAAAGAAATCTGAAAATAATGTTTGAATCAGTTACAGGATACCAAAAATAAGTTATTAAGCATAAAAAACCCTCTGCCCATGGAAAATTTATCAAATATTTTCAGTCTAGTTGATGTGATTTGTCCATTTTCAGTTCAAGCTGTATCAATATTAGCTTGTTTAGTGTGACAACAAGACACATTAAGGATTTTGCAATCCCAGTATATCCAATAAATCAAAAGGTAAAAGAATTTAAATTCTATTCTCTAGCAATAGATGAGTCAACGAATGCTACAGACGATGCACAAATAACCACTTTTTCTGTGGTACTGGCGGATTTCACAAATGCAGAAGATTAAACCATTGTCTTTGGACATGAACAAATTACAAAACAGATTTGTATTTCAATTTGATTCAAACTTTCGAAGATTTTAATTTAAACTTTACCAATATATATAATTCTATTAAAACTTACCAAAGTACCATCACCCATTAAGAAAATTTATACAAAAAATCTTTTAGAAACTGATTATATGTTGACTATAGTAAAATGCTAATTTCATTCCATCTAAAGAGAACTTAATCACACTCAACTGGAACAGTTCTTGAATGATTTAGAAACTGAACATGATGATGTTATTTATTAAGTGAAAGTATGTTGGTTGAATATAATACTTCCTTAATCAATTAACTTAGTCTTTTCTTTGTAGAATGAAGTTTAACAATTCATAAATTCTAAAGGGAAATCTATGCACAAGTTCAACAATGACAGCTGGTTGACAGACTTTGCCTTCCTTATTAATATTTGCTCTTCATATTAATGATTTGAACTACCAATTACTGAGAAAAGATCAAATATTTCATAATCTCTACGACTATGAAAACATTTGTGACAAAATTAATTACATGAGAAAGTCAGTTACTAAATAAAAATTTCATTTTTTTTTTTTCCAAAATTGGTATAGTATATGAAGAATTTTACAACATAGAATTCAAAACCAGATTTTTTAATTTTAGATATCATTTTTCTTCTCACATCATTCCAAGTAAAATTGACAAACGCATTACACCTAGAATGTTAATTTCATAATTAAATTCTAAGCTACTATAATTTTATGGAAAAGTCCTTTGAAATATTTGCATTTGAAGCTATTGATAAAATTCTGATGCTAGACATTCACGGGTGTAGAACAGAATTAGATTAAGTGAGAGAAATTTCAAATAAATAGCTTCAAAAATCTAAGATTTCAACATTACCAGTGCAGTTAGATCCACAGTTCAAAAATGTTTGATTCTCCAATAAAATGTCAAATCACATTTTTCAATAAAAAATAAAACAAATCAAATGATTAAATATGAACACAAACAAAAGACTCATCATAACAAGTTTTAAAAAAAAGAATTTTTTCAAAATTTTAGTAAATGGAAATTAAATTATCTATGCACCTACAAGTTTATGTTACATATCAGTCCCTAGTTCATAAAATAGAGGTTTTTAACAATATACATTTACTGTTTAAAAAAATATATATTTTGCTATCTACAGATAATAAATGACAATTCTTTTGAATTCAGCCAACCATTCAACCATACTTTGTTGGCATTGTAATAATTTTCATTTTCCAGTAATTATTTCAGATAAATAACATTGCAAAAATTAATGTGATGAAATTATTTTATATTTTTTATTATAAAATACGATGTTACATTAAAACTACTTACAAAGACAAAGGATACAATTCAACTGAGTATTGATTGAGTGAGACAGGGTGAAAGTCTTGGACACAGAAACTGGAAAAAAAAAAATTGACAACTATTTTTATATAAGAAAAAATTATGAAACATTAGATAAATGAAAATAATTAAATTTCATTGTATAATAGAACTTCTAATGACAACAAGAACAACTGACAATAAATTTAAATTTAACTGTCATAAAGTGAAATAATGAAATACTATATTCTAGAATTAAATGTTAATCATTATGTTTTATTTATATATATTTTTTGTAATTCTTCGTTGGTTTTATCCCAAGAATGGTTAAAATAGCACTATTAAAACGTTTTTCAATTTAATATGCTAATTGGCTAAATACTATGAGGTTTGCGAATAAAAAAATTTATGGAATAAATTAAATGAGTAAAATGATTGTTTTCATTTGAAATAAACAAGAAATATTAAAAACTTACCTTTCACATTGATGAAATAATTCTTTATGATCTTCTTTAGAAATCTTTATGGATGGGTTTACTATGTTCTTTAATTCCAACTAAAATGACAATTATTTTATAACTTGAAATATTGTGTAATCATAAATGGCTATTCATAAAATTAGCGTTTTAATAACTATGTGATACAGATTTCATAAAAATAGCAGTTATAAAATTCATGTGAGCAAAAATATTTTCTCTTTTACTTGCCTAAATTTATTAACAATGTACTTTGATTTATTGTGCCAATGATATTATATTAACCATATAAAT
Organism: Latrodectus geometricus; assembly: GCA_026290005.1. Lineage (NCBI taxonomy): Eukaryota > Metazoa > Arthropoda > Arachnida > Araneae > Theridiidae > Latrodectus > Latrodectus geometricus. Next base: position 44,041 of record JAPDSC010051443.1, on the reverse strand, counting down.
TTAATTTTTTATAACTGTAAATTTTTTAAGAATAAATGTATAATATTATCATCAATAACAAGTATATGAAGTTGATCGTAAGATTATAACATTAAACTTTTAAATATTTCACCAGTTAATTAATATAGTATATAATGTAACATCAATTAATAGGTAAATAGATTAAGAATTTATTGATGAGTTGAGTCCTAATTAACAGCGAATTGTCTCATAATTTTGAATCATGAGCAAATGACGAGATCATCATTGAGTTAACCTTTTCTTTTCTGATATAAGATATCCATAAAAATCTTACTTAAAATTAATAATATATATAAAAAATAAAACTAAGAATTTAATATTATTGAACAAATATGATAAAAGTCATGAGTAGAATAGTTTTCATTGGAACAAGAAAGTGAAACACAAAGTAGAGCCCCAATTTACTTTTTTACTGGGCTCCTCAAGACTGTAGGAGCCTGATTAGTAAAGGAATAGATTTTGATTGATCATCATTGACTTATGACTAAGGATATAAATATTCCTAAGGTCTAATATCCCTCAAATAAAATTATGAGAAGTTTAAATTAGAGTATTGACCATGGTTAAAAATTAGTAAGTATTTGATGATGATAAACTCATTAATCATTTAATACCTTTTTAGATACCTCCTTGTCAATATGTATACATTGATATATGACATATTTAAGTGGAGTGTAAAACACACTAATCTTGTCTCTCCTATTTTCCAAGTTATTTGATTAAATATAAGTAATTTGGAAATATAAGAAAGCATGAGAAGATTCATAATTAAGGATGGAGCTCTAATATTTGATTGTCTATGAAAAGAATATAACCACCATTGTTTTAATAAAAAACATATCAACTATTATCATTTGCAATTATGGAAAAGAAAATTCTTGTGAAGGGTATTATACACTGGTTACCAAAAATTAAAAAAAAAAAAATAAAAAAGAGTGATAACTGTGGCAAATATAAGCCAATCTTAATGAAATTTGAATATATTGGTAAGTAAAGGGAGCTGAACAATGTGACATTATGTAAAATACTAAAGCTGTTGTCAGAACATGCCATTTGCAAGGAACATAAAAATGGATGTCTCAGAGTAAGATGGCAATTGTTGCTGAGATTAGAAATATGAACAAAATTGTAATGGCCTCAAGGCATCATTTGACCAAAAATTTTGATGGCGAGCTACTGGGAGACTAGAGGCAGGAAAAATTTAAAAAGAAGTAGCTAGATAACTGAATGTTAGTCCGTCTGTGATTCATATACTTTGGAAACAAATTCTAACTTCTGACTTAGCATCCAGGTGGTTCAGCCAATTATGGCACACACTCCATGAGAGCTGATGACTGATGTTTGTCATTATGTGCATGAAGAAAAAGATGCAATAGGTTAAACTCAGATACTTCCTCACTGCCAGCTCTGTTACATTGGTATCCAGATCAAATGTACATCGAAGGCTTTACGAATGTAGTCTTTATGTAAGATGACCTAAGATTAACATCCCATTCACACGTCATAGGTAGGGACGTTTGCAATGAACCCTTCAACATGTTCACTAGATGAGTGATAAATGGACAGCTGTTCTCTTTATGGATGAGTCCAGGTTTAGCCTCAAAAGCAATAGTAAGGGCATTTGCATTTGGAGAGAGCATAGAACTTGTTTTTATCTATCAAACATTTGTGAAAGAGATGTATACAGATTAGGCATTGTCTGTATTTGAGATGGTATCTCTTTGGATAGATGCACAGACCTCCATATCTTTTCCCATTGAAATGCTAATGTTCAGACCTATAGAGATGATATTTTGGATGATTATGTGAGCCCTTATAATGGGGTGCAATAGGTAATGCTTTCATGCTATAGTATGATAATGCGAGACTACACAGAACTCACATTGTGGATGCTTATCTTGAGCAGGAAACAATTGAGTGCATGTTGTGGCCAGCTCAATCATCAGGCCTTAACCCAATTGAGCACGTTTGCAATTATTTAGGATGACATGTAACTGCTCTCAATCCCCCTCTTAAGACAATAACCATGGCTTCAACTGTTTTGGAAGAGGAATAGTTTGCACTTCCAACATAATTAATAGACCGCATAATTGTGAGCATCACATGTAGCTGCATGTGTTGTATTGCTTCTCGGGAGATCATACTCTATATTAAAGGTACTTTTCCTATACCAAACTTACATCTCCCAGTTGCTCATTCTAAATATATGTTAATTTTTATAACACAATAATTGTCAGGGATTTCCTTTTTTATGCTATTTTGTACCTTCCTATGTGTTGTATAATGTGTGTATAAGTTTCATTAAATTCCCCACATAACTTTTTGTATTTATTGTCATTTTTATGATTTTTCTTTAATTTATGATAATTATTATATATTTGACATCTATTTCAATTTTAAGTATTTGCAATACCCAAGAACTTGGATGAACACAACTAAATAACTTGAAAATGTACAGTTCATTTCTTAAATTGAAACTTTAATAATTTAAGATGAATTTAATATATGTAGAATTAAAAAATATAAAAATCTCACTGGGCTTAGTCAGAGGGCCATTAGACAAATGTCTATGGAAATAAGGAATAGAATTTTCTGTTAATGTACTTGGATACCTTTAAAGAATCTCTATTAAATCTGATATAATGAACACATTGTTCATGGATTGTATTTTCATTTTCACAGTAGAAGGATATGATTATTTAAATCTTAAAGAAAAAAACGTTGAATATGGTTTTTGATAATTTTTTTTTAAAATACATAGAATAAACCAGTCATGAAAACTTTTGGAAAAGGAATACAATTTTGATAAAATTTAAAGAAATGCATAATTTTTAAAAAAATAATGATTATTATAACTTTTTTTTGTTCAAATTTTATTTGCAAAAGGAAGAAATAAGTGTAAGGTAATGAGAAATAAATGGGACACTTTTTAAAATGAAGTTAAATGAACTTGTCACTAAAATTTTGCACTTTATGTGTATAAAAAGACTGTTTTCATTTAAAACTATTGCTTTAGATATAGAATATCTCATTTTCTTTTAAACAAAGAAAATTCTTGTTTTGGATTTATAAGTTAAAACACATGGATAATATTCAATTATAAATTTACAGAAAATATGCATTCTTGTGTAATTAAATATTTTTAAATATTAACATAATAGTGACAGACTAAAAGGGAAATGTTTGATTTCTATATTTTCTGATCTATAATAACTTTTTGAAATAACTAATTAAACTAGAGCCTACAATTGAAATTAAGTTCTGAATCAATGAAAACATTGACAACTCAGAAATCAAACCCACAAATGTTGAACTGAAGGTCAAGTGACAACTTGCCAAAAAAGGGGAACAAATTCTCTCTTTAAAAAATTTAAAGAAAAAGAGAGAGAGAGTTGAATAAGATTTAGCAGAAAAGCTTGATATTAGCATAAAAAATTAATTAAATTCAAAACTTCAGAAGGCGAATTTAAAAGATTAAATGTTTTTTTTTTTTTTAAAATAGCTATGAATAATCAGCAAAAAAAGTTTGTTTTTAGATGAAATTTTTAAAGTTATAACAAAAATCTAATGTAAGAAGTGATCATGGAATCACAGAAAATTTCTGTGAAATATAAATATAAGAAACAGCACTAAAGGATATAAAATTTAGAGATTTACACATAATTTATGTTAGATAAAGAAATCCATTTGTGTATACTAACTGCATAAATTAGCAAATAAATAACATAAATTAATTTTGAAAGATATAATGGCACACTAGACACAAAAGTACTAGCAAAAACAACAATAGGTATTTCAACCGAATTCAATATAAGCACATAGAACAAAATAATAGAAAAGGTGCCTTGAAGTTTATTTTTTAGATTTTATCACATCATAAGAATAGTACAATAATTACTTGATTTAATTTTAATTGTGGATATGCATTACAAGTACAAAGGTATGAAATCTAAGAATGAAGATTTTTGTAAGGTTAGTAAAAATCTAAGACTTTAACTCTTTAAAGAAATACTTATGGAAGACATTAAACAAATTTTTTTCTTATTGTTGTGGCTTATTGCAGAAAACTAAATTAAGCAGTTTAATTAAGAAATCAAAAGATTCTAAAACATTAAATATATTTTTTACTAAATACACAAATCATAGAAAATATCAAATTCTATGGTAAATTTATTTATTTCTGCTTAAGGATGTCAGACACATGAAATTTTGGGTTTTAATTTATAATCTCTCACAAAAATACTTATTTAATTTATAATGATAATACCAATTCACAAAATGTAAGCCAATAAGTATTTAAACTTTTTTAATTTGTAATCTCAAATAATATTTAAACTAATATAATGAATGAAAAATGAACCATTAAACATTTTTCACAATTTATGTATTGAATATATATATGAAGCTTTTGCAAAAAATCTTAACAGTGCAAAAATCTTAACAGTCCTTCACTTTATACAAAATGTAAAACAATAAAGAAGTGAAATTCATGATAAGCAAACTTCATTAAATTATTATTTACCCACTAAATTAAAATTACTTTTGACAGTGATTCTATGATTTATTTTTTTAAAAAAAATTTTCATATAATGATTAAAGTTAGTTTCAAGTTAGTAGAACAGAGTTAGTTTATCTTTTGAAAAACATTAATTTAGTTGTAGACAAAATATTTCACTATTTGTAAGAAACATTCAAATTCAATTATTTCAGTTGACCGATTGTGACTATTAATACAGCCATTTTTAAATAACTGTGTATAACCTATTTTAAATATTTTATTGGGGAAAAATTTTGTCATAAATGGACAATTCATCTAGTTTTTAAATAAAAGAATATTTATGACATAATGATTAAAAAAATATAGTACCATTTTCTCAGCAGAAACATACTTAATTTTGTGTTAAGTTGTTCACTGTTAAAAACATTTGACTGAATATTTTTCAAATTATTTTGATATGTTTAGTTTAAATAAACTATTTAACGAAACATATCATAATAATTTTAAAACTGTTCAGTCAAATCATTAAACAAATATACCATTTTCTGAAATATTTCTGTGTTTAAATAAGTCATATACTGAATAAAAAATTAACTGTGCATTAATTTTTAAAATTTTTGATTTTGAGGAAAGTAATGCTTGCATTTATTATTATCAACAAATAAAAAAATTTAAATATTTAATGTAATTGTCTTACGAAATCTTAATATTAACACTAAATTAAGTATCATAAATTAATTAAGGACAATACTATTAGTAATTAATACATTTAACACTCAAAATCTCATCTTTATTTTGAAATTTAGAGAATTCCCAAATGGTGTCAAAGAATAATATAATAAGATTTCATTTATTAAGTTGAAATTCTTAGTATTCATCCTAATTTTAATATTTGATAGCACATTCTTATGTTAATTTTGAAGTTGTATAGTTGTAGTATGATACAAATTGTTTCAAACTAGGATACAACTAAAAGTAAAAAAAAAAAAAAAAAAAAAAAAAACGATTTATGTCTACTATTGCAACAGCCACTTTTCCAAATTTAAAAATTTTATTTTGATCATTAGATGCCATCATAAACATGTTGCTTATTGTCAAATAATAATACAATATGAAAAAGAAAATATTCTTCAACAAGGTAAAAGATAGTGTAAGGAGTATCAGCCTAAATATTAGAAAAACACATCCACATGCATTTAATAACATATCCATGGAAAGATGTTACTTGTTTTACATGTATTTAGACTATAACATTTTGAGAAGTTCATGCAGGGCCGTGCCTGGGTATATGGCCGCCTGCGTGCCAGTCTGTATGGCCGCCCCCAGGATAACATTAAAAAAAACTACTTTAATTTTTAATGTTTATTATTATACACAGGGCATCAAACCGGGAAAAAAATCAGTTTTTGGTTAACCGAAATCGAGAACGAAAAAAAATATTGGTTTTGTTCCCAAAACCGGTTTCTGAAAAGAAAAACCGGCTAAAAACCGGTTTTATGAGATTTATATGTTTGGATGAAATTTAAGAAAAAAAAATGCACAAAATAAACATTTTTTTATTTAAAATTTAAACAAAAATAATAACATGAAAAAAATTATGGTATTGGTTTTATAATCACAGACAAAATTATCAAACATAAAGAACAAGGAATAACCCTTAAATCTATACTAACATATTAGGATAACAAAGCTCAGTGGCCAATGGCAGATCTGGGCTGACTTGCAACTTGGGAGGTATACAAAATAGAATTAATTTACTTACTTTAATAATAACATGAAAAAAAGTAATTATGGTATTGGTATTATAATCACAGACAAAATTATCAAACATAAAGAACATAGGAATACGATAATTTAAAATCCTAGGTGTCGCTCAGTGACAATTTAAAATTATTTGATTTTAAAAAATCAAATCTTACATATTATTTATTGATATTGAAAATAGTAAAGGTTTTTGGTTAATTAACCGGTTTCATAAAATTGTTTCGGTTAGGTTACCGGTTAATTAGGGAAATCTTTCAATCTTTCAATTATCGCGATTGAAAGTGAAATTGCTGAATCTTCAAGAAGCAATTATTAAATAAAGTACATATTAAAAGTTAATCCTACGGGATTTTTTACTGACAAAATCGTCAATTGCTTCGTGAATATTTAAAGATTCAGCAATTTCACTTTCAATCGCGATAATTGAAAGATTGCTCATACGTTCTTGCGTCATGGAAGTACGTAGGTAATTTTTTTTAGATAGATTAGATTAGAGAAACTGTTTTTACTTCGTATCTTAATGAAAACAAACCGATTGTATTTTTGCCCAGTAAACAACTTGTAACGATTTGGCCGCCTCTTAATTTCGGCCGCCTGCGTGCGGTGCACGCAATGAACGCCCGTCAGGCACGGCCCTGAGTTCATGTAATCGAAAGGGATATATTCTCTCATTAAATTTTCCTTCATTCTACAGAATACCTTACATGTAACAATACTGCATAAAGAATTATTAATCTGCAGTTTACAATTAAAGAATTTTAAGATCTTTTTTAAAACTAATATATATCATAGTAGTTTTAAAAAATATTTTATAGACTATTATAATTAGTTACATAATATCTCTATCGATATTAACAAGATATTTTCAAACAATTTTTTCCAAAGAAAAAATTTAATTGTTTGTCAACAAATTAACTTCACATAAGTATATACATATAATTTGATAAAATAATTCATACCAAAGAAACATAAATCTGTTGAAGCACTTAAAAACAAGACACTTCAAACAGCAATAATGATATATTAAGATAAATAATGTTTTATTTACTCTTGATCTCAGCATTTCAGATGATTTATTTGGCCAAAACAGATTGCACAATTCTCCAGCACAAACATAAGCTTTTTTATCAAATACAATAATGTGGATTTTATAGCCATCACCCAGAAAAACTCTAAAAAGCAACATATAAAATATTTAGTTATTAGAGATACCCACATATATGATATACAAAGAAATACACTAAGAGAAATATGTTTATATATATATATATATATATATATATATATATATATATATA
>JAPDSC010051443.1:25935-36360 GCA_026290005.1 Latrodectus geometricus | reverse complement strand
TATATATATATATATATATATATATATATATATATATATATAAGAGAGAGAGAGAGAGAGAGAGATTACATTATACTATAAAGAAATATACATGTTATAATGAATAAGGTACTTATATCTTAAAATCATTAAAATAAATAATACAAAATCAAAATAAAAAAGTTTACTTATTAGGAGAAAAATTAATAAGGCACTAAAACATTTATGCATGATTAAAAGCTGAAATTATTAAAAAAATTTAAATTACAGGAAAATGAGTTTCATTAGAATTCTTAAGCAATGCTTATTAGTTATTCGAATGAAATATTATTTATTATACAGGATGGTAAATAATTAATAGGCTATGACAAATAGTTTTTCATAAATTATTAATTATTTTCTTCATATTTAAAAGAAATTCTAAAAATATGCAAAGAATTAAATTATATTAATATATATATATATATATCAAAATTGTTATATTTTTAAAAAATAATAGAAGATTAGAAAACAATAATCAATATAAAAAACATTTTTAAAGGAAGATTTTCAGGAGAAACAAAAAAATCCTAAATAGGGAAGAAAGATATTTAAATTCTTAATGCATAATATACCAGTTCTTAAGAATATATTAATTATAGTATAAATTAATTTTTTCATTACATGCAAAATAAAGCTTTGAGAAAACTAGTTCGTTACAGATAATGAACAATTTTATAAAAATAATACTAGAACAATACCATTGCCTCAAAATATTTAAACGAAATATCAATTTTAAAATTTTATGGTACAATGCAAAATTTATTTCAGGAAATCCAAATGGTAAAAATTAAAAACTTCATATTTTAGAAGTACAGGAATAGTATTATTTAATACTTTTTTAAACAAATTTTATTTTATATAGAAAATATATATGAAGTTTAGAAATTTATTTATATTTAAAAAGTTAAACTTGTTTTTCAAACATTTAAACCTATAGTTAGTTTTACATTATTTTTAGTATTAGTTAATATTTATAATATTTTTGCCATAAAAAATCATTATTCTTAAAGATTTCCATTTTAAGCTTCAACATGTATTATCAGCTGGGAAAATTTTACATCACTTTGTTGATAATTGTTTAAATTGATAGCAATATTGCTTATATAATGGTAAACAGTTACTTTTGATAAAGCTTGAAAACTTTTTATCTTGACATAACATTTGATTTATATCTGACCTAGAAATGTTGCAAATAATAAATATGAAATAATGTTTAAAAATAAAGGGGAAAAATCATTAATACTTTAAATACGGCATTAAATTAAATCATTAAGACAGACATCTAAGGAACATACTTTCGTGCAAGCTCTTCACTGCTGGTAACATCATTACAAGTTTTGTTCACACCAGAAACCTAAGAAAATTAATTTAAAAAAAATTAAGTATAATTAAAATGTGAATATATTTCAATGACCATAAAAGCAATAAGCTTAAATAGAACCAAAAAATCTAAACAAAAGGCAATTTAAGTAACCATCTATTATTATCAGCAGTTTATAATAATAATAATCAAATAAATTTTTAAGATATGTGTGTGATAGTTTTAAACATATAATCATAACTTCAAATTTTTAAAATTTTAGGTCATAACTAATAAGTTCTGATTATTTAGTCAAATTTTGATTAATAGATAAATATAACCATTTTACACTAATAAATCAAAGTATATATGTACACACACGCACACACACACACACACACACACACACACACACACACATATATATATATATATATATATATATATATATATATAGGTAAACAATAAAATCTAATATGGAATGAAATAATTGTAAAATTTTAAGAACAGCATTCAATAATATCTTAATAATAACTAAATAAATTAAGCTAGGAACATTAATAATTTTTTTAAAAAATATCTAGGCAAAAATATATAACAAATTTGATCAAATAATGAAAAACACAAGATATAATAATATTTATTACAACTTACAAAGACACTTTTAGTAGGAAAATACATAATTTCAACTGCATACACAGTAGGAATAAAAAATTTCTTAACAGTATTAAATTTCCAACTCTAAATTTATTTTCAAAGTATATTTACTAAATAGTACTTTTTGTAATAATTCAAACTTATAAAGTTTTTGTTAAAATATTATGAGTTATAAATATATTTAGCTCATTTTCCAATTTAAATTAAGTAACTACACAAAACTACACAAATACTTAATTTTCACTGATTTTCACCTGTTTTAAAATGATTGCACACTTATTTCTGAATGATTTTAATTTTTTACTTTTTAGGTTGATAAATATAATTATATATCTAAAAGCACAGCTGTTTACTTAAATATAAGTTCGCATTAAAAACAAAAGAATTTTTGTAATGCAACAAAATAAAATAAGGCATCTGACTCTTGATAATTCAATTAATATGAAGCAATTCAAATGCATGAATTTTAATAATAATTAATAATAAAGTAATGAGTACAATATCTTATTTATATTCATCACTGATAAACATATTATTAGCATTACGGTTTAAAGGATCCCTTTATATCACTCACTAAATCTAAATCATTTTCTAAACTTAAGCTCTCTGTACCACTTTCAGAGAGCTTTTTGCCACTTTCAGCTAATCCTTCCTCAACAAGAGCATCATTCACATAAATATCATCTTCTCCAGAAGTATCACAAAGGAAAACTGATAACTTATCATCAAACTGAAAAATCAAAATGAAATTAAAAAAATCTTTGCAGGATAAAATATAAAAATAGAAATAATAATTAGATTATGACTATTATAATTACTATAAATTCATTATATTTATTTGTTGAAATCTATAACACAACAATCATGCACTCATTAAATAACATTTAGAAACTAAATATTAGGCATATTTATTTCAGAGTTGGAAAGTACATAAATTTGTATTTTCCAACTCTGAAATAAAAAAAAGTAAATAATATTTTCAATTAAAGAAATGTGTAAAACTTAATTTAAACTGAAATCATTCCATTGAAATAATTTAAATCATAAAATAATTTGTAAATTTTTTATGAATTTTTATAATTATTTTTAAATTTAAGCAGCTTTTATTCCTATGCTGAATACAATCATGAACAAAATTTAAAATTAATTAAAAACTTCAAAAATATTTGCAAACTAGTTTATTTAAAGTAGTTTTCCTATAAAAAAAAATTTTTTCATTGAAACACAAAATTTGGACTTTAAAAACATGAAATTTTTGCCATAATTATTTCAACTGATAAGTTGATAATAAAAAATTTCATGATAATGTCATATCATTTTTTTGCAAATATCATTTTTTGATTTTCATAGTTAAAAAAACTGTTAATTTAAATACAATAAGTTCTTTTAAATAATTATTTTAGAAATAACCCATTTAATATTGGAATATTGAGTTTTAATATAAATAAATCTACATTTTCAAGATATTTTAATTAAAAAATTTAGGGTAGAATGAATAAAAAAAAATTAGTTGGTTCTAAAATGTAGTAACAATTTACAAATAAATACACTCGATTATAATTTTAGTTTAGTAAACTTTGAAATATCTTATTATAATTTAACATAATAAAACATAAATCATTGTAAAATACAGAATTTACTAAAGTAAATGTGAGAGTATAGATATTATAGTACTATAATACAGTATTATAATTAAAGACATACAGTACCATAATAAAAGATAATTCAATTGACCTGCTTCTATATAATTTTTTCTTTCATTTTCAAGGGCTAATTCCACTGAATTTCTGGTTTAAAGTACATTCCAAGCTAATGTAAACGTTTTAGACAGAGTTAAAAATTGAATTCAAGACTATTGAATTGAAATCCAGAGGACTCAGATCATTAAATTAAGAATTTCATTTTGAACATTTTATATATGCATATAATATTTTTTTGCATAAAATTGTCATATTTATGGCTGCATTAATTGATTGATATATGGCTTACACTTAATTGTGTCATATTTAAATGCTTTTGAATTTATTATATTAGTTAAAAAGATTTCAATGCTTATTTAATTTATTATATAAATGTTATGTCTCCACATATAATTTTATCTATAATTAATTTTCCAAAAAAATATATATAATTTGAAAAACTATCGCGTATTAATTATTTTTTATCATAATATCTATTTTTTTTTATCATACATATTATAATAAGTACCAGGGCTTAGAAAATATTTTACATCTACATAAATGATCATCATGTCTTTTAACTAATAATGAGAAATCAATAGTAATATGTTTTTAGATACATAATAAGTAGGAATAAAAATCAACTAAATTTTATAAAATTGTGAAATAAACCTTTAAAAGAATTTGAGCCATTAAGCAGGAAACATCGCATAACTCCAAAAATCTATTTTCAGCTCTTTTAGTCCATGATCTTGACTGCAATACGTAAAAAGTTTTAGCACTTAATTTGAAGCAATAAATTTGATATAGCAAATTAACAGAAAAATTTAACACAGAAATTTTTGATTAATATTTTTTAACAAGCATTAAAATTATGATTTAAGAATAATAAATTTATTATATGATTAAAATTCTTTTTATGAAAAAAATTATTAAAAAAAATAATACGAAATTTTTAAGTAATATGAATAAAATCATAAATGTAACAAGGAAGAGAAAAATATTTATTTTTAGAAGAAGACTTAAAAGTTTTAAAATAATATTACATGAAGCACAGGGGCGGCAGATAATGATAAAATCATGGTTGCATATTGTCAGAAAAAAATTGGACAATAGTAAATGATGTAGTAATGATTGATAATGATGTAGTATTGTAATAAAAAAGGGAATTATTTTGAACAAAAGCTGCAAGGTAATTTTTGGTTTCAATGCATGATTACTTTTTTTTTTTTTTTTTTCCTTTAACCTTTTCATTTATATTATTATTATTCAATTTATAAAAATTAATATTAAAAATAGATATAAACAAATAAAATTTAATTCTTTTACTTATGCAAAGCTTCAGAACATTTTAATTCAAAACTAAATATTTTCGAAAGGAAGTTTATCTAAATTTAATTCTAGATTATAATCTAGAATTGATTCAGATGTAGGACTTAGAATTACATAATAATTAAAATTACACAAGAATATCAAAATACTTTTTTAAATGAACAGAATTAAAAACGTGTTAATCCTACCTAAAAAAAAATTGATGAATTATAAAAGAGTGTTTGAATACAGTAAAAACATTAGCTCACATTTAAATTATATAAATCAAGAATTCCAACAAAATTATTTTTATTAGTTATAATATTATATATATATATAAGTTATATAGTTTATAATATGAATGGGAAATAAAGAAATGTTTACTTCGTCGTCAAACACATTTGCAAAAATTTAACAGGGAAATTGATAATTAAAAAAATAAACGAGGAAAATATAATATATTTCAAACATAATAATTTCACTATTTTCCTCCAAATATGCAAATAAAATAACAAAAATAAAATCTATACAAAAAAAAAAATAATAATCAAGGTAATACATACATTTTTGAATGGCTTTACAGAAGCTAATTCAGCTTTAAAAGCTTGTGCTGGTAGAGTAATAAATTCATATCTAAAAATCATTTAATTTAATATTGTAAAAGAAGTGTTTATTTAATAAAATGTAATAAAAAGAATGTGACACTAAAATAAACTTACTTTAAATATCTCAAGGATGAAACTTTTACTTTTTCGAAGCTACCATAATCTACAAGATATACCTAAAAATTCAATGATATCACTTCAGCTAATAAGTCTAATGCCGTAAATGAGTGTTAATTACATCTATATTAAATTCATACATGCATGTATTAGACACCTCTTTTCATGAATCTCTACTTTATGAACACTTACGATTTTAGGAATTAATGGTGTGGTCCAACAAATGCATAATTTTAATTGTCATTTACATTTTTAAATTTCTTTTTCATGCATCTTTTGTTTGCATTTATTATTTATCATCTGATTTCAAATTTTTTTCATTTGTTTTTTTATTTATGGTTGAAAACCTGGAAATGTTCTTATAGACGAATTATAAATCTTCTGAATTGTGGATGACTCACTACAATCCTATTGAAGTATTGGATGATTAAATAATAAGAGAACATAATGAATAAAAATGAAAATGAACTTTCAAACATCAAATAAATATTTAATGATGTTGTGCAGCAACTATATACAAAACGAGTTGATGAATGGCTGACAATATCAAACTTCCCCCATCCTCCCCCTTAAAGAAGTAAAATGTTCACCAACATTGAAAAATAAAAAAGTGATTATTTTTCTTAATTTTTCAATAAAATTAAAATAAAAAATTTTTATTTTGCACTTTTAAAAATTGCAATTAATAAAAAATTTTTATTTTGGACTTGTTTTTTTTTTTTTATAAATACTAAGCAAATATTTTGCTAATAGTATTTAATTTATAAAGAGAAAGCAGTATAGTAAAAAAAAATTAGTTTTAAGATTTCATACCTATTATTTGTTTCACAAACTTTCGATTTTAAGGACTATTTTAGCAGTATTTATGAATTCGTAAAAATGAGCATTTACTATTTTAAAACAAGATTGTAAATGCATATATATATTAAGGTGACAACTTGTTTGGTAGAAAAGTTACAGAAAAGAATACAATTTTGAAACAAGAGAAAAAATTACAGCAAAACAAAGGAGAAACTGAGGAATACTTGTTGGGCTATAAAAAAATCCCATGTTTATTAATGCACAGAATGAATAAAATATTAAAAATTTATACAGAAAATAGATATTCAAATTTGCCTTTTTTATGATGCTTAAAACTGAAGTTAAAAAACTATCTATTGAAATTCACATTGAAATAAAATATATTAAGTAAATATCATGAAGTATCTATAATTTTATTTGAATACAAAAATTTTAATAAAAAGCTTTATTAATATATTTTAAAAAATCAATAACTAGTAGGCAAAATTTTTGGAAATAATTTTTTCAGAAATTTTATAAATCATAATAAATATTTCAACATTTTAATTTTCTATGGGAAAGAACTCCAAAGAAAATTTATGTTTGAGTATCACACAGTCAATTTGAATACAATATCAGAAGTATGGAAATTTATATTTTAAAATGCAGTTTTATCAATTTTTAATTTAGAAGAAAAATTAGTTTTAAAGACATGTATCAGTTTAATTGAAATATAAATGAGTAGAAAATACTTACTTTATTTGATAGTAAATAAATCTTAACTTTAAAATCAAATACATTAGGACTTATTATAACAAGAAATGTATTAGAGTTATAACAAATTTTGAAAATATATAATTACATTTTACATTTTTTAAAAGAGTAACAAAATAAAGTTAACAGTATTTGATAATTATTTTATGAGTATTTAAAGTAAATTCAAAACGTATTCCGATAGGCTTTAACTGTGAAGATTACTTGGATGTACTTTTTGGATGCAATGATAAAATTATGTCATTTAAAGAAAAAGAATGAAATCAAGAAAATTTCAATGGTACATTTTTAAATTAACAATTGCTTTCCAGGAAACAGAAAACTGAGTAGATAAGTTGGAATTGATATGGTGATCCCAGATGCTCAAATTCTATATTGCTTTCTACATATTTAAATTATTCATGCTTTTTAATATAAGTATAATAAGTATTTTCAGCATAGACAAATACATTTCTGCTTGGCAGAAGAAGTACTATTTTATAACCTATATCAACTATGAAATACTCATTACAAAATAAAAAAAAAATAAAAAATAAAAAATACACAGTGAAATTATGGAAAATTTAGTTATTGCATCAACGTTTTCTAAAGAGCAGTATTGATTTTAGTATGTTATGTATATTATTAAATTCTTTATTCTTACAAAAATCATATACATTAGGTAAATTTGTTCAAAAATATTTAACAATAAATGAACATAAATAATTACATATATTAGAAGCTATGCTAACATTTTTAAATGACACCAAAAACAAGCAATACTAAACCAGCAAAACATTTTATAGCATTCCTTAATAAGACAGAACAGAATAAAAAAATTCAATCTTTTTCATGACTACATTATTCATATTTAGATTAGTTCATGTAACCCAACACTGAAAATAGATATAATGATAAAAAGAAATGATAAATATTAGCATGAGAAAATTATTGCAGTGATAGCAAAAACTCTCAATTACTTTTATTCTTTAAAGAATAAAAGACAATTTTCAGTACAATTATTTATGCAAAAGTGCCACTTTAAGAAGACAAAAAATTTCAAATGAAAATATTCCTCGATTGTTTTACTATATAATTAATTAGAGTTTTTTTTTAAAAAAATATTGCTGATATCCATTAAAAAAATCATTTCTTTCATGCAATTATATATTTTAACATTAGAAACAAAATTTGACGATTTTTTTTCCACAGAAAATTCATGATAATGTCTGGAATTAAAGATTTTAATATTAAAAAACTGTAAAAAAAGTTTCATTTTCTTTAGGCACAGTAATATTCTAAATAATTTTCTCTCCAGGAAAAGTTTGATAATTTTTTATTTAATTATAATATTTGTGCTTTTCAAGTTTTGACTTTGCAAATGACACTAGAATTGTGAGAACACATTCTTTCCCAATTTTTCACATGTAATATAGTTTTGTCATTGGTATTAACAACACATCCATGATATTACAAAAAAATTTTTTTAACCTTCAGTCTTAAAAATGCAATCATAACAGCTATTATTTAAAGATTTAAAAGTTAACATTTTGAAATGCCATCTTGAACTATTTTAAATATCAAACCAAAAATTTTTATTAATTCTAGCTGTATTATTCCCAAAGTATAATATAGCATAATCCATTACCTTTATCTTTTCATATACTGATTAACTTTTGATATTCCGTTTATTAACTTGTGATAAGTTTTTCAAATTTGCAATAGTTCCCTGACATACTATTTTCAGAGATTCATAGAGTAATTTTATCCATTAGTATAATTACTTTTCATAGAAAATTTTACATAAATTTATAAATAGATGTACCAACATGTATAAATTATCCCCATACTGCTTACAGAATCTTTAAAAGATATTCTTTAAATCAAACAAATAAAATAATGTTAACAGAAATTCGTGCACAGCTTAAATTTAAATAAAAAAAAATAAAGTTTGACAAAATCCAGCATATTTATAAAAAAATAGGATTTCACTATGGAGAAATTTCACTAATTTATTAAAATGTGATAAAATACCTATAAGCACATTTAAAGAAAGTTAATTTCTTGTTGACAAAATAGTAATATTGAGATAAATTTTTCTCAGATTAATTAAATCAAAAAGATTCCCTTTTCTATCCTGGCATTGAAATTTTCTGATACATTACTTAAGTATACGGCAATTCCTTTTTGATGACATAAAAAAAATTCATAGTAAAATATCAATCATGACTTAAAATATGAATTTTTTTACATGCAAAAACATCTGTGAGAAGTCTCCTTTCAATTGGTCTAGTAAATTAAGTTTTCATGAAAATTCAAAAGTTGCTTGAATCAAATGCAGTTTATATCTGCAATTCAACAGATATAAATGGTATTCCAATTATTTCATTAAAAATCCAAAAGCAGAGCTTGGAAAAACTTAGAAATTTATAAACCATTTCCCTCTACTCGTCAAAAATATTTTTTTCTCAGAAAAACTTTTCTATACTACTTTTAAATATACATATATGGTTAGGTAACTAACAAATAAACAACTTATCACTTTACAAATATTAAGTGCATTTTCCCTTATTTTATTAAGATACTTTTTTTGCAGTTGATAAATTTTTGCTTTTAAAACTAAAATGTGCAGTAATAAATTTATTCCCCTCATAATCAAAGACTTTAAAATCATATTATTTATTATTTTCCATACCTTTTGAGGGTAATTTTAATATTTAATGAAAAAATTATAATCCAATTTGCTCACTAAAGACACCTTCACGTTTTAGACACATCATAAGTTATTATATAAGTAGCATAAACTTCTCCCATTGTTAGTCTGGAAAAAATTAATTTATTATAAGCTAATATCTGCTTGCACGCACGCACATTGTAATTGCATAAAAGTGACATTTATATTATCAAAAATAAGCATCTTAAAATTAATTATAAAAACATGTTTACTGTATATTCTCGTGTTTTTATGCATCTTGCAATATAAATCATTGTCATCCATAAATGTTGTTAGTTAAAAGCAATAAATTTCGTTTCTGACAATTTAATCCAACTGAGTGCATGGAACTGTTTAAATAAATTTTTTTAACCTAAGGTCTTATTTTAGAAGCATAATTAAATAATATATTTAAAAAACTGCCTTTAATAATATACTAAGCAAGAAAAAAGAAAATTACAAAGTATCTTTACCATAACAAACTCAGAC
>JAPDSC010051443.1:0-25535 GCA_026290005.1 Latrodectus geometricus | reverse complement strand
TACAGAAAAGATTTATACAACTTTTAAATGTTTTCTGTAAACTGATATACGTACATGCATAGTTATATTTTCATAAATACAAAGATATCAAAACAGTAAAATATTCTGGAAAATTTATTTGTAAAAACACATTTATATCTTTATTAAATATGTAACCAATTATGTTTACATGAATGTATCAAGGTTAATTGTGATAATGACAGTTGATGATTTTTAATGTTATTATCATCATCACTATTTTTTTTTTTTTTTTTTTTTTGTAATGTTCCTAATATAGCCATATTAGTTTGAAACAATAAAACTCAAATGAGATTAAAACATTATAGCTAGTACATTGTTGATTCTACGTAAATAGAATTGAGGGGGAATATCAATTTTCAAAAAAAAAAAAAAAAAAAAAAGTGATAGTAAAAATCATTTTTAAGCACAACAAAAACATGCTTCATTTTCATTTACTTGCTTCAAAACAAAAATGTAAAATAAATATAATAAAAAAACAATGTCAGAAAATTTATATTTTAATTAGTTTATAATTTTCAGAAAAAATACAAAAATTCTTAAGAAATAGTATAACAAATACATTAAGTCTAAGTTTTGTTAAAATTGACATAACCAATGCAGTTATCCTTCAGAAAAATAAATTGTAAGCAATATTTACAAATATTTAGAATGCAAGGATATTTAATTATACAGTATCATGAACATGAATATACTTTTAATAGTCTTCATTGAGATAACTAATGAATATAGTTACTATATATCTAAATACCACTCTTTTAAAAATATTAAAACAATATTATTTACTTCAAAATTTTAATAACACTTAAAAATTAGATTATTTTCAAAATATAATTTATCCCACTAACTAATTTGTATAGTTTTTAATTTTCTCTTTGCTATCAATATATAATAAATACAGAGGATTAAATATTTAAATAGGAAATTTCTCTTTAAACAATAATACTTGAAATTTTATAAACTGAGGAAAACTTCAGATTCTCATTTCTAATAAATAAATAGAAGGTAGAATAAAAGCCTTCAACTATTTAAACAAAACTTATTTTATTCGTAGTAAGCATTTATTTATTACCAATGAAGTTAAAAGTAATTTACTCATCACATGCAACAGCATAATTTTCTCTTGAGATTTATTATCCTCAATCACCTCTCTTCAACATTAAGTATAGTTATTATTTAGAAAAATAATTTACAAAATTTATAAATGTTTATGAAAACAATATATTCTTAACAAATAACTTTTAATTATAACAGTAATATATTCCCAATAAATAACTTTTAATGAAAAGTTAATTGCTAGAAATACATTGATGATTTTGCAGAGAATAAATTTAAAATTGAATTTATCCCAGAATACTAGTATTTTCTTAAAAATATTAATACTAGACTATTCATGATTTCAACAATCAAAAACTGAATAGAAATATTTTTTTTTTTTATTATTTTCAGCATCAATATCATTACTTACAATATTGAAAACAAAAATGCATTTTATAATTTCAAAGAAAATTAATATCACTAACAAAAGGATTTAAGTTGTAACATAGCTACATTTTAAATAATCTCAAATATTATACTTACAATCTGTACTCTAATGAAATAATAAATGAAAAATACATATATTAAATATTAATATATGTAGATTTATAAGCTATAATAATTCTGATTATTAAAATGCAATTACAAAAATAAATGCTAATATATTTTACAAAGCGAAAGGTTTAAAAAATAAAAATTTATAAACTAATACCTAGTAAAGAAAGTCGAATAAAATCTAGTAACAGCTGAGAATAAAAAATCCCAAAAACTGGAAAACAATAGTTAATAGAGAGCCAAAAAAGGAGAATAAGAACAAATTCTTAAAGATAGATTGTTTTTAATTCTCCCCCCCCCCACACACACACAGATATTCCCTTTATATGCTTAAATGTAATTAGTAAAACTATTTTATGATTATTAATTACTTTCATATCTAGTTCATATAGGTTTACACAAAATATTCTTAAATGAGTAATAAATACAATCTTAGTCTTATGTGATTAAGTATTTTTTTAAATTACTTTTCTAGTTCATATGATAAACAATGTTGCAAAATGAATGACTATTATACAAAAAAATCATTTTATGAGCAAATTAATTGTATTATTTTTTAGCCTTCCTGAAAAATCAGTAAAATTTTTAGAAAATAAAAATTACTAAAATGCAACATTTTAACTACGCAATGCAATAATTAAAACCTTTAAAATAATAATTTAGAAAGTATTTATGTATAGAGTATAATATGAAAAGCAACAAAGAAGAAGTAAAATTTTTATAAACCTTCATATTTAAAAATTGATCACTGAGTGACAAACAAACCAAAGTGAACAAGGATTAGTAGCAATATGCATTTAAATTATTCATTATTTCAATGTGAATGTTTAAACACATGAAGAATCAGAATAAAAGTTTTATTGCCTTCTTTAGTAATAAAAATAAATTATATATTATTTGCAAAATGGGTTTTTAAAAATTTTGTAAGACATGTCAATAATACTTTTAATTACAGATATATTTTTAAAGATTTTTTTTAGTTTTGTCAAAAAAAATTTTGTATCTTAAAGATATGTAAGTAAAGTATAAATGAAACAAAATTAATAAACAGTCAGAGAAAGTAAAAATATACAAATAATTTTTTTAAAAATATTTATCTCTTTAATAATTCATTATATCTTCAAAAAAATTTTTACAATTTAATCATTAGTTAGTTTTAGAAAAAAAGTCAAAATTAAACATTTTTAACGTGAAAAATGGTGATTCCAGTTTTTCTCATGAGTGGAAAATCAAATAAATTTACTCTGCTGTATGAAACCTTGACTGATATTTTGACCCAGCTCAGAATTTAAGTTATTGTGTACTTCACCCATTTTCTAATATCCCAACAACATCAATGACTTTCCTCATCACTTTCACTATTATCGCTTAATATGCTGTCAATGATACTTGTATGTAAAAAATCAACTAGTTTGGGATGAGCAAAACATAGCAACTAAATCAAGTTTTAAAGATTCAGTACGACATTATATTTGATTTTTAGCATATTTAATACAAAATATTATTCAGCTTATAATGTTATAGTTAATGAATGAAAACAATAAATTTTCTTAATATCTGATTTGTAATTCAGATTTTTAAAACAGAATTTCCCTTTTCCAGCATCTGATGGAAATAAAAAATTCGGCTAGCATTACAATAAAAAAGAATTATTCATTATGAAACTTGTAAAGAGGACTTAAAAATATGTGAATATGATTTAATAATATGTGAATATATTTTGAATTAATAAATAAATAAAATATTACTGCATTTTTTCTTCAAGATCTCTAAATCTGGAAACTACACTTTCACACCGAAGTTTAAAATAGAAATGACTAGGACTAATGACTGAAGATATGAAAACCGGAATGTATTCATCCAGAGAAATATCACTAGGAAATTGTGGTTTAGCATAAGGTATTGTTGGTGGAGAAATATCACAGAACACGTCCTAGATAAATACAAATCCAATTAATAAAGGAAATTTTTTTAATAAAATGTTATGTTTGTATAACTATAAAATAAAGTTGTTTTTTTTTAATATTTTCAAATTTTTTCTAAAATCTATTAGCACGAAGTAGATATTCATTCTTAATACACAACACACTGAATGTAAGAATTATTTTTAATTTTAATTTAATTAGTACCAAGAAAATCACCTGTCTGCAAATGACATTTATATCTTCTATTTTCTTTGATCCTGGCACTATATTAAAATCTAGAAAAAACATTAAACATATTTCAAATGATTTAGCATTGAAGTAGATAAGTACATTAATCTTTTATCTAACAAGTTTTAAAAATTTGAATTATAACAGGCCTAAAATTAATAGTACTAGTTAGATTGTAAGGCACTTGTAACTATCTAAGCTAATTTAAGACTACTTTGTAAACTAGAGAATTTGAATAACCCATATTTCCTTAGGCAGATACATTAAGCAGCATGATAAAAAAAAATTACTGTATATTCCTGTATGTAATCCATAAGACTTTTTACAAGTAAAAGACAAAAAAAAAAAAATATTGCATTGTCTAAAATGGCTTATAATAAGTATTTTTTTGCAAATAGTCGAAAATATATATTGCTGATAATATGAATGTCATATAAAATAAAAAAAAATGCCCAGTATGATTAAAAACATAACAAATTTTTGAGAAAAAAACATTTATCATGAAAAAGGTCTCTTTGGATTAACTTTATTGAAAGTGCGATAAATTATGAGATCGATCAACTTATTATTCATTAGTTTTTAATTATTTTTAAAATGAAGTTAGACATATTTTAAGACTAAAATATATTTGCTACATTAATAATTAAATGAAAGAAATCAGTTATTTTTAAACTATGTATTGGATACACTTTTTTTGTACTGCACACACTTTGTTTTTCACTTCACATTAACATGTTTGTCATCATTTTTTTAAATTTGTTTTCACTGTAACTCTTGATTTAAAATCTGCTGTGTAACTTAAGTGTTTGCGTTTTCGTTTTCATTTATATGACGATATACGAACTTAAATACTTTCAGAACAAAATAGCTCACTTCAAGACAAATTGCGAAAAAACCTTAACGAATTGCAACTGCAATATTTTTCTGAGAAACCAAATTCATTCTTGAACATAATTGGACAAAGCTGATTAGTTGCTGAAATAAGTCAAACCCTGTAGTGGAGCAACCTGTTATTTATTTTATTAAACATAAACTGTATCTATCTTGAAACTTTCTTGTAAGGTTTTTTGATGGAGAATGTATTTTAGACATTATCCACAATGGCATATAATACGCACAACGAAAATCAGAACTTTTTTAGCAAATAATCCACATATTATGTACAAAAAAATAAATAATTAAAATGTATAATTGTATTTTAATGTTAAATGACTAAAAGATATTTCGTTATTTCAAACTAACTATACTTTATATACTTTTGGGTTCCATTTTTCAATAAACCTAGAATAAAAGTCAACTGGGACAATGATAGTCTGTAATTAATCAACAGTATTTGCAAATAAACAACACATTATCTTTCCATTGAAGGATTAATAACATTTTCAAATATCAATACAATAAATAGCACAATTTTAATATATTTCAGTCAAATGATACATGAAAATATTGTTAGTAAATAAAAGGTTAATTAGGAAATTCAATTCACAATTTTTCACACATGAATATTTAGTTAAACAAATTAGATTACAATATAACTTAAAAAGACTATTTAAGCCATATCTAGAATTAATACTAATTTTTTGAAAAAAATAATTGTTAGAAATTGCATCAGTTCAAAAATACCTTTGAATTGAGATTCATTTTTCTTAAAAGTTGGATGGAAAAGTTTCCAGTCATTGCAGTTTTCATACATTTCATAAATGAAAATTTCAGGCAATGTATCAGCTAATTCCAGAAAATTATTAAATCCAAGGTCAGAAAGGTTAAAGATTTCACCAGTAAGTTTCTAAATAAATGCAAATATGTGAATTTTTAATTTTCTCATACATTATAAAATATGCCATCACAAATTAATTTTAATATAAAAATACTAATTTTAAATCTAGACTTTTATCTAATTTAAAGTCAATTTTTTATTTTATCTAATCTTAAATAAAAGATATTTAAATAAATATCTTTTATTTAAGATTAGATAAAATCTAGACTTTTATCTAATCTTAAAAGTCTAGATAATCTAGACTTTTATCTAACCAAATAATAAATATCTTCCACTGAAACTTTGCCTCAATTCTGAAATAAAATAAAGTGAAAATAGTGATAGCAGAAACTAAAAACATAAAGTGTATAGTAATTTCAATTAAAAATATCTCAAGTCATATACATTTTTCAGAATGTTTAAATGTATTAAGTTAATCAGACAGATTATTAGAAAAATATAAAGAATTTTATGTAACGAATAAAAATTAAGTCATTATATAATTTATTTTTAAAGCAAAAAAAGTGAAAGTGCATAATAATGGTGAAAATTACATAAAAGTTTGATTTATCAAACAATCTGATTTAGAAATTACACTCTGGTCTACAGTTTAATAGTAACTAAAGAATAAATTACTGACTATTAAAATATCATCTTAGTGATTATGTTAGATTAGGAAACATTATAAAACACCATTTAAAAACAAATATATTAAATATAAAATTTATTTATATAATAAAAAATATAAAGAAAAATAATAATTAAAAATATTTAATAAATTAAAATTGTCAACTCATTTAGCAATTAATATTTTAAATGTACATTCGCATTATGTAACAATAATTCGATTTTTGTCATTAATCATATGATTAATGATTAAATTTTTTAAACTATCAATGAAAATTTAAAGTGAAATAAAAGTTTATTTAATGTGTACAACTATCATAGTGATATTTTCAAAATTTTTTATATTGAAAAAAGAATTAAATTAGAATAGAATATCATTATGAATTAAAAACTACCTTGAAATAAAACATTTAAAAATTACAAAACACAAATAAGAAACACATAAGAACAACTTGAAATAGATATATTTGTAATAGTCTGTGCTGTATATAAAATGTAGTTTTAATCATACTCTCTTGCTTTATATTTATTTTACATTAATATAATAACTATGACATTTGCTCATATATTAAAGAAAAAAATCAATTTAAAAGCTAATTTTCCTTTAATAAAATAAAAAAAAAGATATTTTATTTAAAAAATATTAGTTTATTGAAAATATGTGTGTATTTTCAATAAATCTATTGACTACACCTTAGATTTGATATAAAAAATTGACTTTCATACAGTTATTAAAATGGTTTTGTATCAGCTACTAATTAAAGTTCATCACAAAATATATAAAATATTCATTACATACATTTAACAGTATGTTTACATTTGAAATTTTCCATCATAAACTATATATTTTGATAATATTTGTAAAATCTAAGGTAAATAAATAAAATCATTGTGTTGTTCATGCATTATAGAAGATATCAAACATGCAAGTAACTTAATTTGTAGATGTCTATACTTTATTTGAGCTCTTAGTGAGATTATGTTTTAGTGTTTATGCTCTTAGTGACATTTATATTATGTTTTTGTCATCAACAATCATTTTGGAACAATGGTTACCACATTTTCAGCTAGCTTAAGAACTTCCAGTATTGATGTTCACACTTAAAAAATTGAATATAATCATTAAAGATGTAAAACACTAAAGTTATGTTCCAACAATTATTTAAAAACAGTAAATTACAAATTTTGAGATATTTTTGGTTTATTTTTAATATTCAAGTTAGCGATTTTTAAGCATCTTATTCTGTACAAAACCTGATTATGACATAATATTATAAGAAATCAAGGAGTCTAACAATTATTTCTTATTTAAGAAAATTATTATATTAATTTTCTATTTGATATTAAATTTAATTTAATCTAATAAATGCTATTATTTGCGCAAGCTATATGCTGAAAGCAAATATAGGTTGTTTCAATTTATAATGAAAAGATTAAAAAATATTTTACACTGGAAAGGTTGACCTTCATAAACCAAGTCTGTAACAAAATTAATGTACCTGCTCAATTCAGTTCAGAATTAAAAGAAATTTTTCTTTTAAATTATCCAGAATTTTAAAATTTTGAATAACATGGAAGTGTAAATTTATAATTTTTTTTGATATCATTTGAAATAACTATTTAAATTAGAAGTATTTCAAAAAAAATCAATGATTTCATTAGAAATCATAACTAATGTTTTAATCAAAATTGATCAAATTAATTTCATAATTAATATATTTCTTTGAAATATAGAGATTAGCCAAACTTAACAGTTTTAAACATTACCACATTTGAAGATTATGAAAACAAAAACTTACTTCATAAAGAACAGGAAAATGTTTTGCTAATATGCCATTAGGAAAACGCTTCATGACCTAATTGAAATTAAAAACAGAAAATTGTAATATTTCATCATAAAATTTTAGCAAAAAATATATAAAATAGGAAGCAAAATTTTTTCAGGATTTTTCAAGGCAAAAAATTATAGAATGAGGAAAATGAGAAGTAGAGTATTTAATAAAAGTAATTTAAAAAATACTTTTGACTTATGATACATAAAAAATCACCTTTCAATGACTAGTTAAAAAACTTTAATTAAGTTTATATAATTAAGATTCCTTAATTACAGCAATATTGAAATTTAATGTTCGAATCTTTACAAAGACTCCATAATTCTCAATGTTTTATCATTCTTTCATTCAAAACTTATCTTACAAATGTAATTTTTATTTTATCTTCTTATCAGACAACTTTTTTAGCACTGACAATATTATAATGGTTTTTTATCAACAAGGAAGAATTTTTTTTAAAAAATCAATAAGATTGTATATAACATTATTATCTAATTAACACCCATTACTAAGTATATTAGAGCCTCAAATGTATTAAATTTTATACAATGACACAATATCTATAAGTCCCCTAGTTTTATTGGATATGTCATCTCTTTCATCAAGTAATGAAGGATAAGCATCAGTACAATATAAATCTCCAGCTTCTACACAACATAAAGAACATTAAAGTTATTATCAAAATAACTGTTTCATCAATGTCAGGGTTACTGTTAGACATAATAATGATTTGACTTCTTATTAAAAGTATTCATGTATGATAAACACAAAATCATAAAAATTTCACTGATGAATAAAAATCAACATCTCATGCTTATGCATATTAGAATTTTATACCCAGATATTATGTCTATTACTGAACAGACTTTCAGAACACTTTATTTTTCTAAATTTAAATAATGAAATATTTTGTCTTATTTTATTATGTCTTTGACAAAATCAATAGGAAATTTTCTTTAAAATTTAAAATGCATATTTAATACATTTATATTAATTTAACATTTAAAAGATTAACATTTTTATATCTTATAGAAATAAAGTTGGAAAAGTGCATAATTCAATTCCCCTTTAACATTTTTGGAACATATAAATATATATAACATAGTA
Source organism: Latrodectus geometricus (assembly GCA_026290005.1). NCBI lineage: Eukaryota > Metazoa > Arthropoda > Arachnida > Araneae > Theridiidae > Latrodectus > Latrodectus geometricus. The sequence goes on along the minus strand of JAPDSC010051443.1, from coordinate 16,449 downwards.
TATTTTGCATGCAGATTTTTAGGCATTTTTCCTATGCAAAAGATTGTTCTATTTGCATAGCTGATCATCACCCCCCTGATTAAGACATGGTCCCTATGCCTTTTTCCTATTTGTAGTATATAGTTTTTTTTTTTTTCAATATATATTGTCTTATTTGTATTGAATTGTATAGCTTCTTCTTACTCTTAATTTTGATTTTGTAAATTTATTGGTATGAACCACAGGTATAAAAGGTTGATGACCTCTATTTCACAAGATCTAAGTTATTCATTTAAATCATAATTTTTAATAGCTTCATATTATAATTTTTAATTCTTGTCAATTTTTGAAAAAGTGCTTCCATAAAATTTTTCACATGTCACAATTATGCATGTCTACCAAACATATATTTTCATAATTCACTTCTCATTTAATTAAACTTTATTATTAATTAAAAATACATTTATTTAATAAATATATCAATTAAAAATAATGACACTAAATTTAGAGAATATAGAATAATTCCTAAAACACTTTTATTTGCGTTTTCTGAATATTAAATACTAAGATTTTTAAAAAAAATATTTTGCATTTCCCAAGAAAACTAAATTACAATAAGCAGAAATACTAATTTCCATCATTTCAGCATAAAAATATGTTATCAGGACAAAATTAAGTTGTATATTTATAGCAGCTTTTAAATCAAATAAGCAAAAATAATTAGAAATAGATAATCACAATAAAAGAAAGATAATTCTTAAGTTAAAGATAAAAAAATTCGAAAAAAAAGATTTCTTGATTAAGTAAATTTATAAGATTTCCTATACTGAAAGAATCCAATGTTGTAATAGTGGCTTTTTAAGATTTTTCTAATAAACTTTTACTGAACCTAGCTCATAAAAAATCCATCACTTGATTAGAAAACTAATCTTTTCATTTTCAATTTTAACTTCAAAATTTGTCAGTAAGTATCTCACACTTAAAACTTTGTCATTATCCAGTTTATCCATTTCTAGCAACTGTGAACAGTGTAAAATCTTATTTATAATATAATCACATGTTCTGAAATATTTGGGAACATTGAAAAAAATGTTTTTTCATCATTACATAATGTTTCAACGATAATTGATATATATTTTTTATTACTATAACACAAGATTATTTTTGATTCCTAAAATGATAATCCACTTCAAATAAGGATATATTTCTAATTATGAATGGCTTAGCTACTAGCTCTTTCAATAGATTACAAAATATCTTTAATTTCATGGATTTGTAGGTGATTAAACTATAATAAAACATGGTTTTCCAAATATCTTTACATTATGACAAAAAGAGTATAAACTATATTTATAGGAGAGGATAAGAACATTAAAAATTACTATTTTCTACATATATTTGAAATTTTAATTTAACATCTTTATCAAAACATTTCCTAGATTTTTCTCAAACTCCATTTCCCATCTTTTTATTTTTCAAACTTTGATGCATTGTACATCTACTTCAATATTTTCAGTTAATTCTTGGAATGCTGAATGGTGCCTGATTTCACTTTAACCATATCATGAAATGTGAAGGGATCCCTTTCATCAATAAGCTTTTGAAGACTGGTAGGGAAAGCAAACATGTGCACAGATGTCTAAGAAATTAAGGAGTATCTTTTCTTGAAAATTTTTTAGACAATCTTTTCTTTCCGAATTTTGATTTAAATAATAAATATCAATTTAACATCTTCAATTTCAATTTGCAAACTTGCAGAACGTTTTTCAGAGCCAATATTTATTGAATGACAGGAGCAGCCTATAGATATCTTCAATAAGTTATCACATCTTTTTTTTATTTCTTTGCATTACTGCATTAACAGCACCAAATGCAATACAATATTTGAAGGTATAATTAATCATTAAATTCTTTTAAAATTAAAGCATATCCCTCTATTGCACCACCTGTTAAACTTGGAAGTAACAATAAACAGTATTGAATACATCTGGAGAGTGGGAATCAAAAATTTACAACAATGGTAATTTCGAATCTCTGAAATTACATCCATATCAACCAGAAGAAAATGCTAAAGTTTGTAAGAATTTCATTTACATTCTTAAACACCAACAAAAACATTTGCATTTTTGTCTGATGTTTATTCACTTAGTAATCAGATAAAAATGCAAATGTTAAATTCTTAATTAAGTTTTAATTTGAGTATGTTTTGCAATAGCACATTTAGGAAACATTTTCCAAAAAAGTAACCCAGCATGATCAGCAACACTGATTGATATATTGCACTTTATCAAAAAGAACTGACTCTTTAGCTTCTTGAGTATCATTTTTAAAATAAATATCTATTTTAGAAATACTTTCTGAACTTCTTGTTTCTTATTCATGTTTTGGACTTTTAGCATGCCAAGAAGTATCAAAGACAGTCATAAGTTACTGAAACTACAATTACTACTTTTCGCTCATTGCATTAATATATCTTTTATCTCTGTAAACAGAAATGTGTAAAATATCCCAGATTATCACTAAAAGCATAAAACCTAGTGAGACCTCCTCCTCCTCATAAACGTTGGCAGATCTGAAACAGGTATTTCAATATTAAATTATTTTACAGTGCAGTTGTCATTACTTCCACATTTACTTCCTTGAAATAAGAACTTAGAAAAATGTTTTAGACTTTAAAAATAGTTCCAATAAAATAAAGCTGTTATATTCAATTTTGAATAACAGTAAAAAATTGTTTTTAAAAATTAAAAATGGTTGAAAATATTTGAATACTTTTACTGCATTTATTTTATATTACATTATTTTCCTTTTGCAAGTTATTTTATTTTTATTATCCCAAAAACAGGAGACCCTTGTTCTTTTAATTTTATAGGGATAAGTAAAATGATTCTTAAAAATCAAAAGTTAAAAAAATTGTGGTCGATCCCAGAGTTTTGCGCCATTGCACCAACAAAATTCTGGTAACCCTTTTAGAAGGATCAGAGGGGGAGAATTTGCTTTGGCTTTGGATATACAAGTGAAAATATGAAATGTCCGTAAATCAGTGAAAGAAACTGCATCATTAATTTGTGATGTACTAATGAAACCGGATGCAACTGATCCATACACACAGATTAAACAAGAATTAATAAACCGCTGGAGAGAATCATCACAACTAGAAATTCGTAAATTTCTATTAGGAGAAGAAAATTAGGGTCACACAAACCCTAAGAACTCTTATTAAACATGAAGCCCATCATGCTCAATCATATAATGTTCTCAATAAACTAATGTTAGAACTGTTTTTACAGCAATTGCCATCCCACGTTCAAACTATTTTAGCTGTAGTTTTCGATCTAACCATAGAGAAAGCTGCTGAAATTCCAGATCGCATCATCGATGTTACTCCATCTTCTATTGAAACATTTTTAATATCCAAAATAAACTAAACTAAAAAGTTTTGTTTATTTTAGTTAAAGTTAGTTAATATTTTAAAAAAACTAAAATATTTTGCGAAATAAAAAAATTGAAAAACGGATTGATCAATTTTTTTTTCATAGTTGCTCGGCCTATCATCGTAACCAACACAGGTGCAAAAGAAGTAATTCCCATAACAATTTTACAATTTTCTGGTACCATAAGTGTTTTGGAAAAAATCTAGGGATGATAAATGTGTTAAGTTTTGTGCATGGCAGGAAAACAAATGCAGCAAAGAATAGAGGTGAAATATTCTTTGCCTCGAGAATCATGTCACCTGTTCATTTGCGACCAGTCATCAAATATTTAATTTCTGGTCGATACCGGCTCTGACATGTCCTTAATTCCTGCTAACAATTATCAAAAGCGAAATTCTTCACAACCAACACTTTTAATTGAAAATTCTTCCATAATTAATGTTTATGGACAAAAGACACTCTCTTTAAATTTTAATTTGAGAAGAAACTTTACTTGGACATTTTTAATAGCCAATGTTATCACATCCATAGTTGGAGCAGATTTTCTCAATTATTTTGAATTGGTTCCAGATCTCTGATACAAATGTCTTAGAGATACAAAAACGAAATTACAATACATTGGCCATTTAAAATACACTGATCTTCATTCAATTCAAGTTTCTATTCTTTTAAAATACTCTTTACCCTAAATTTGTGAAAGAATTTCCTTTTAGTTCTAAATTACCTAATTCAAATCTATCAGTTAAACATAATACCTTATACTACATAGTTACAAAAGGTTCTCCCATAGTTGCAAAACCTTGAAGGTTTGCTCCAGTGTGTTACACCTCATGTGCTCCAGTGTGTTATACCTCTTTCTCATCCTGGAACAGCAGCGATAACAAAACTAATTTGTTCCAGATATGTTTAGCCTAATATGAAATGACAAATAAAATTATGGGTTCAATATCATGAACCATGCTAATGATCGAAGGTGCAGAGACATACCAAAACGCCCTTAGGTACTTTCTTGCTTCTAGGTGCTTGTTTTACACATATCCATGTAGATATCATGGGCCCACTACCACCTACTGGTGGTCACAAATTATCTTTTGACAATAATTGAACATTTCACCAAATGGTCAGAAGCTATACCCATTTTGGATATTCTCACAAGGATTGTTTGCCGTGAAATATTCAACAATTGGATTTCTTGTTTTGGATGTCCTTCCGTAATTACCTCTGATCAAGGATCCCAACTGTGTACTGCTATGTAAGCTGAATTTACTCACATATTAGGCTCCGAAAGAATTAATACCATCCAATTTCAAACGGAATTGTAGAAGAATTTCATGTCCATCTATAATCATCAATTAAAGCTCATGAAAATGATAACTAGGCAGAGATAATCCCTGTCATTCTTTTCGACATCTGAAAAGCAGTTAATCAAGACTTGCAAATTTCTTGTGCAGAGCTTGGTATGGCATTACCTTGCATCTTCCTAGTGACATGGCGAACATGATAGTTATTCTATACTGTGATAGTGATTTTAATACTAATATTCAAAACTGATGCAACAGATGAATCCTGTCAGCTGAATCGATTTTATCTGCATCCATCGCTGAAGTCAAGCATGTTTTCTTGAGAATCAATCATGTACGTCCTCCATTGTGCCACATAATACTGGTCCTCATGAAGTCTTACAAAGAACTGACAAAACTGTTACCATTGAGATTAAAGGAAAAAATATACCGTTTCTCTTGACTGTGTAAAACTAGCACATCTTCTCACAGAAACCATCATTCCATGGAACACTGTTATTAATGGCAGCAAACCATTACCTGATGATAAAAATTCATCAGATGGTAAATTTCACAGAACTGTAATTAGATCAGGCAGACATGTTCATTTTCCAAAGAAACAGACGACTTACATTACTTACTTATTTTAATTAAGTCTACCATTTGTATCATTTTCATTTTATATATTTTTATTCTATATACATGTTTATTCAAATTTTTCAATTTTGTTTGTTCTTATGAAATTTTGTAATTATTTTTTTTTAAATATGTATGTATACTGTTCAATCAGACTGAATGCCCTCTGTCACTGGGGGGAAACTCTGTGGTGAATCCCAGAATTTTGTGCCATCACAGCAACAAAATTTTGGTAACCCTTTTAGAAGTATCAGAAGGAGAGAGTTTGCTTTTCCCTAGGTTATACGAGTGAAAATTTTAAAAGTCTGTATATCAGTAAAAGAAAAGAAAATTAATAAAATTGTTTGATGGAAATGAATATCGCGGTTACTTTTACATAACAAAATAATCTCCTCAAAATAAAAAAAATGTGTTAGACCCCCAAAAAAAAAATTTTTTTTTTATGAAACTACTATCTCTTTAAAATAAAATTTACATTTAAAGACAATTCCTACTTTCATTTTATGAATGAAAAACCAGACAAAATAATTACTAATTTTTCAATTATGTTTTTAAAAGCATTATTTTCCATATTTTTATGTAAAAAGGCATTTTACTTTTAAAAAGGCATTATTAAGTTACTAAAATAAATACCTTAATTTTTTTAGCACTTCATCTAATCTTAAAGAGGATTACTGCAATACATTTTCATATCATTTGATATCTGATTCTCATTGATTCTCTCTCATTCATTATGTTCTCAATCATTCAATAATATGACAGCTTTTACAATTTTTTTTATATCTGAGTTCACATAAAAATGTCCAGAAAAGGAATTTTGGGGAGCAATAGGTTTCTTTGATGAAGTTCATAGATGAATTACTCAATTTCCTTCAAGTTGTAAGACAAACTTTTTTGGCTTATCTAATTGCATTTTTTATTTTTATAATAAAGCCTACATGCCAAAATGATCTAGATATTCTACATTTTTCTTGAAAATCTGTTTTTTAAGCATTGGACAGTATATGTTATGTGTTGGTAGAATGACCGATTCAAATCGACTTTTGTTATGAACTATATTAGTTATATATTAATTCTGTAACATCTTTCCAAGCAGACTGACTCCATTAAGAATGTAAAATTCATACAGTGATTCTAAATCTCAATCTCTCCTTGCTTTACGATATTTGCATTTGAAGCTAGTCATTACACCATGATACATGGGATGTAAGATAAATATTATATTAAGAAAAAAATTCCATATGAATTGCTTAAAAAAAATCAGGAATTCAACATTAGTAATGCAGTTAATTATCCACAATTTGAAGGATATATGATTCTTCAATAAAATCATTGATGAATCACATTTTTCCCTCATAAAATAAAAAAAATCATGTCAAAAAATGAAAGCAAACATAAGATACATCAAAATAATTTTGAAAAAAAAAAAAAATCAAAATTTTGTAAATAAGAATTAAAATTATGATAGGAACCAGTTACAAATTCATAAAATCATAAATGTTTATAAATTTCCTAATAAAATTATATAAGGAATTTTTTAAAAACAAGCTAACAATATGTGATTGGAAAAAATATGCTGATGTGAATCAGATAGAATAAGAACTTAGAACTATAGAATTTTTAACAAAAAAATTAAAATTACCTTTTCAAAATCATCTTTTAAAGTCTTAGAAATAGGACATACATATGATGTTTTATCCTGGATATCATTTCCCACATTTTGTTCTAATGTACTTGCTACAAAAAAAGCATATGTTAATTCTGATATATATTCATGACTAATGCTGAACATAAGGCATAATCTGTAACAGTTTCAAAATTTGATTTTTTTTTATATAATTAATGTTTTTATCAAAAAAGTAAACAATAAATTTATAAAATGAAACTTTTATCTTAAATGAGAGAATATTTTAGATAAATATGTCTTTACATGATAGAAACTCTTAATTTATTTAAAATTTTGTATGTTAGCTATATAAATTAAATAATATATTCTTACAAGCAATTATGAATAAAAATTAGAATTTAAAGATCATTCAGAATTTTACTACAAATGGAAAAGTCACTTCATTTTTGTTTTTATTATAATTTACCAAATTTAGTCTATCAGTTACCAAATAATGTATCAATAATTTAGTAGTATAAATTTATGTCAGCTGCACATAATTACTTTTCCCCAATTTTAAAAGTATTAAGTTACAAAAGACTAATACAGAAGGGCAAATAAATTTTCAAACTTTGACAATTCAGTAAACTATCTTGTTATCATACATTTTGTATTAATTCAATATATTATCATATGAAAATTTGCATGCAACATGCTAGTGTTTTCATAATTATTTTCATTCTAATATTTCATAAACTTCTATACTTTATAAGCTTATATATTTCATAAACTTCTATATATTTATGTAACATAATATGAAGAAAAATAAATGAAATACTTCTAAATAATATTTAAAAGGCTAGAGTAATTTGGCTATAGAAAAGTTGGCTATTACATGATGCAGTTAACACTGGCCCAATTTTTTTTCCCTTTGAAACCTCAATTGTTAGAATCAAGTATTCAATATTAACTAGGGATCCATATTTTCAGTAAATAGGATCTTGGTGAATAAAGTGTGTCTAATTTATATACAGAAAAAATATTTGGAAACTAATGTACTTACTCAAAAAATTTTACTTTTAAATTAAATATCTTTTAATTATTAATTTTTGTTTAAACATATGATGGTTGTACTTAAACATATTAAAATAAAATGTAGAAGTACAAAAAATCTATTTTTCCATGAATTTATTTCTTATTAAATATACATTAATACAAAAAACTTTAATATATAGCTTTATTTCTATTTAAAGAAATCTTTCATTAAAATATTTGACACAACAGAATAAAAATTTGATAGTTTTAATGATCGGAAAAAAATTTAATTATTTTTCTATTGAATTCTGCTTGAACTGAGTAACTTCCTAAATAAAAGGACAAATTTCAAAGATAATGTGTAATATTTATAACTTTATATTTAAAATTAAATTATTCATACATTTATTTTAAATAAAGTGTTTACATTATAATATTTTACACAATATCTTTTAATAATATAAAATCTTTTGTTATAAATGTAAATTATTTTATAAGAAATACATGGGAAATTTTTAGAATACTTAATATTCTAGATAGATAAATAAATTTACTTATCTTATAGATAAATAAATTTACTTATCTTCTAAACTCTCCAGTAATATGAGAAATGCTTAAATATAATCTTCCATCTATCAAGTATTAAATGTGTGAATTTTGGTGATGATGAAAATGAATTTTGATGATGATTAAGAAAAGTCATCACCAAAATTCACTTTCTTTAGAAACTTGGGGCTGAAGATATTTGAATTTTTGAACATTTTTAGTTTACTCTATTGTTTTGGTAAAGAAAAAAAAATCATAAACATGTGAAAATATAGCATTAGTTAAATTAAAATTATGAAAAGAACTGGTTTGGTTTGTTTGTCATTCAACAGTAATTTTTGCACACACAAGGGTTAATTAGACCATGACCTAGAGTTTAAAGTGGATTATGAGCCACTACAAATATCTAAGTTTATGGCAATTAGAAAAAAAAGAGTCAATTAGCTGCTTTATTGTCAGCAAAAATAGATGACTGAAAATGCACTTAAATATAATAAGCAAAGAAAAACTTAAATATAATATTTCAGCAAAGTAGCTCGAATTATATTCAAATTTATTTTAATAATAAATTCAATTTCATAATATTTCATATTAAAACAATTTAGGAATAATTTATAATAAAGGAACCTTTTTAAAAATAACACCGTATATATATATATATATATTATATATAAAAACCTCTTAAAATAACTAAGCCATATTAAATAAATAATAATTATTATTAAGACTATTTCACTATTCAATAAACCTTAAAAATAGATATTAACATAAAAATTTCTTAAATTTTTTATAATTTAACTAAAGTATTTTTAATTACCTCTGAAAGGTTTGTAATTCAAGAATGTACTTGGTTCTTTCAAGTTCTTCTTCTTACTTATCGTGTTAGGAAAATAAAACAATCTTTCAATATTATCAATCTCTCTCACTTCAAGCTCTGAAACAGCATTGGCTAATTTTTTTAGTCTATCATGATGATCATCTGACAACCAATCAAGATTCAACTGCTTCTTGAACATTTTCTGATATGTTAAAAGCAGTGAAGTATAGCTGATGCCATTAGGGTATTCTGAAAGTATTTTGAACAAATTTTCCCTCAAAGAAGCAGATACAAATGGTTTCGCTTTCAACACATTGCTTCTCACAGAGGTTGAATTTTTATTGCTAAATTGTAAATTTTTCTGTTTGGGAACCCTTTGCTTGCTAACAAGCTTTTGAATGTGCTTAGTATTTTCATCTGCAATGCACTTCAATTCATAATCACCACTTCTATTTGTACCAATACTAATCACATCAGAAAGAGAGAATAAAAAGTCAATGTCAGAAATGTATCCGAATTCTCTTGTTGGAAGATGCATTCCAAGTAGCTGTTTATATGCTTTAAGAAATCCAGTTAACGAGACACCATTTGGAAAAGTGATAATAACACTTCGGATTTCTTTCTTAACTTTTTCAAGTCTGTCTTCAAACATGATTCCTATAAGAAAATGCTAATTTATTTATAATAAAAAACAAATCATAATAAAAATAACAACAATTTTGAATAATTAATTTCAAATCTTGTTTTAATAGTATTCCTATTTAAATTTGCACAGTTATTCTCTTACACACATGCAATCATGCAAGTGGTACATACACATTTCTTAATTCTTCACATATAAAATTCAATACCACCAAAATGTTCATTACATAATTTTATAAAATGTGATGCTAATTTGAAATTGTATTACTTTGATTTTCTTAAACACAACTCCTATACACTTTTGACAGCATTTTATAATGCTTGTAGATATTTTTCCTTACATTAGTCTGAAAGAAACATCTTATAATGTTAACTGACCAAGTATTAATAAATGATTTACAAGGAAAATATAATTTTATATTTTTTTATAGAATCACAAGGAAAACTGGAGATTACATCTTATCTCATTGATAATTTCCATGGAAAAAAGTATACCTCCTATGTTGCAATTTAATGACAAATTTTGAAATTTAATGACAACATCAATGAGATGTTTTATAACTTCACATTTATAATCATGTTTATGTAAAAGTTAAAATATAAATTAAAAATAGAATATAAATTATTTTAAATTTGCTTCAATAAAATTAGTTAACAGTTGTTCTTCCTCTTGCATTTTGAAAAAATTAATTGAAATTTGGGGTCTGTTGACTAGCATTATTTGTGGTTACATAAAATAAGGTGAAGATTTTTGGCATTAAATAGCAATATTTGACAACATATTTTTTTGGTTAAAATGTTCCATGAGATATCAAATAAGAATTAAAAATACTACACACACATATACTTATAGCACATTTGGGTCTTTCTTAATAAGAACTGCTTATTCTTATTGATGAAAATTTAATAATTATTTAGTATATGTTAAAAACTCTTATACATTTTTTATCTTTAACTTCCTTCACATATCCTTATTAGTTGTAAAAGTTGTTATAAATAAATTTAATGATTTGTATATCTTATAATTTTGAATACACCTTTTTAAAGTTTAATTTTTATTGGCAACAAAATTTGATTATGAAATCTAATTGCTAATAAAATAACCATACATTCAAATGCATGGGTAGTACATCTTTGCTACTTATTTTATTTCAATTTTTTTTACAGCATTGAATATTTCTAACTTATGAATATAACTTATTGATTTCTTTATTATTATAATTTGAATTTTATATGGACATTAATGACTCTACATAAGCATATTTAATATTAGAGTATTCTTGTATATATTACATAAAGTGGCTGAATTTACAGTACAAAAATGTATTACAGAACAAAATAATTTAAACTATATTTGCTTCTACATAAAATGAAACAAAAAGCAGCATGTTTGAAGAATTTTGAGTTCATCAAATTTTGGAAACAGCAATAGCATATAAAAGCTCAAGATAGAAATTTAATACCAAATTACAAACTAATTACAATACTATACTAAGTACACTACACAAGTGTATTTAATGTCAGAATGTATAATAGTGCCCTCAATCAAGTAGTGGCAAAGCAAGCCTAACATGCACAAAGGTATGTTAACTTACCCTTTGAAAAAGGTTATTCATAATATAATAAAAAATATATATTACAAATAATAATAATAATAATAGAAAGCAGAATCTACTTTAAAATAATCTAAAATATTGATTACTTTAAAAGTTTATTTTAGGATTTAGTTTTTTAGAGTAAAAAATCTAGTTTAAAGAATCAAGATTACAATTTGATTAAGAAATTTGCCTGTGTCAACGAAAAATTTCACAATGGATTCCCTATACATCCTTTTCAATCATTTCACAGAAGGAATCAATTCTAATTGTAACACTTTGGTTTCCTTTCTCAGTATTAGATGAATGAGTATGATTTACAACTGCCCATTTTCTTTCAAAAATACTAATTTACTTGATTTAAATTTTGCAGGCAATAAAACATAAATGTTTACTTGAACCACAAATGAAATATTCTAATGATTTATGTGATTTTACTTCTTCACATTTATAAAACAAATAATTTAAATAAAAGAAAATCTAACATTTTCTTTCAACTTTATTAGAAATTTCTAAAAAAATTCTGGTATACAACTGTAGAAGATTTCAATTAAAAACAAAATAAATCCCATTTTTTTCCTTTTAGATTTTTAACAATGGTGGCATTCTTTTATCCCATTATGAATAAGAGTTTCAGAATCCAATATTTCAGTTAAAATTAACTGATTAAGCAAATCAAAATTTCCTTTTCTTACAAAAAAAAAATTTAACTGTTACAGTCTAATTATAACTTCAATAAAAATTACAATACTATAGCATCTAGCTTTTTCAAAATTTTCCAAACTTATATGGACAGTTTTATTCCCCTAACACAAATATTTTCAGTGACTCACAGAAAATAAACTTTTCTTTACTTACATTCCTTAATAAATCAACCAAGTCATTGCCTAATAAATAAAAAAAAAAATTTGATTTCAATAAGAATGTTTTCCTTAACAAATAATTCCCACACATTGAATTAATCAGTATTTTAATGGGCATTTGCTAAATTTTTTGGCAATGCATAGTGTACAACCAAAATGCCAGAAGCTGTTGTAAAACACTTTAATATATACTGCATAAATTGCTTTGTAGAAGGTTTTATTGTAAAGATAGCCATATTCCAGTGTTGCAAGGGAGAAAACACAGAATATTTCCTAACAATTACCAACAGATGTGAACAGAAAGCAGTAGCACAAACTCCATCTCCCATTGTTCAACAATGGCTGGAATCACAAACTGGTTACAATTCAATAATTCAAATTATTTCATAAAAAGTTTTATCATTTATTTAAGTGGGCTCTTATTAGTTTCAAAATAAAAAAAAATTTTTAATGTATTTTGTCTGCATCAAATTTTAAATGATATTTCTCCATTCATTCTGTTCCCAATTTTTCAAGTTTTAATTTTCTTCCCTCTATGTTCAGTTATTATTGATTCTGGTAAGCAATTCTCAAGTAGCTACTATAGCATATTATTTATAAGCTAGAATTAATTTTTGGAATTTCATAGCCCTTGTCTCAGAGTCAAGGTATTCATAACATACAAAACTATTTTAATATGATCAGCCAATTAATGCTTAAAAAGAAGAAATTATAACTAGTTTAACTTTTGAATGCTCAGTATGAAATCAAATCAAATATAACTCTCAAAAATCTCTATTTTTGAGATTTAAAATATATAAAACTCAACTACAATGCACAGTGTTTGTCAAATATCATTAGAATTTTTTAAAAAGAAAATATATTTTAATAAACATATAAAGCATCCAATCATTTTTCCCGAATATATTTTAAAAATATTCTATCACAGATTATTTTGGAACTTGCACTTTTGTGTGAAAATTAAACTTTTATTTCACAGATTATATTCTGAATAAAAATTTTAAAAAATATGAAATCATTAATCTTTCTTTTTAATATTATTTATGGTAACTTTTAAATTAGTCATCATATTCTGAACTCAAATTAAATTATTTGGTATTTTTCTTGAAATGCAATGTACACCAGACTACACTTGAGCAATTGCTATCCTGCATGGAGCTATTCAAAGCTACTTCCATTTTTTGCTATATATTCTATCCCAATTACCAAATAAGTTTTATGAACAATCAAAGGAACATGATTTTTAAACTAAGTAAAATTATTACTAATGGGGAACTGTAAAAAAATTTTCATTTATGGAAAACATTCCTCCAATTTTTCTGCCTTTCTTTCAATTTTCACCAATGCTTTTTCCCTTCTTTGTTTGATTCTTCTTAGTCACTACAGTTTATCTCTGGATATAATAATCATAAGTTCAAATTACATTTCTTTGAGTAAAATTGAAATTTTGATCTAAATGGAACTGAAGTTTTTAGAAATCTTGTTTGTCTTTGTACTTGGCATTCCTCTGTGAGTGGCATCAGTGGCATTATACCATAGATGACCTCCTTTGCTATGCCACTGCAATCAAGTAGATTGCAAACAAAGCAACTCATAGGCAATTTTAGATTTAGGGTAAAAGTTCATTTTAACAACCTCTCAGGTTTACATTATTTTTTTTAAGCATCTCTTTCTTTAAATAGAAAAGGTGATTGTTATCAATAGAGGAAGATATATTTCCCTAGTTAATTTAATTATATTTTCAAAACATTCCTTCTAATTTGTGTTGATAAAATATATTAACTACCTCAGGGGAATTTTGAAAATATTTAATATTGAATATTTCTCTCTCTATATATCTCTTCCATTTATAAATTAACTATTATATATATATATATATATATATATATAGACTCTATGTAAAATTGTTTTTATATCAGTGAACATAAAATATTGACTGTTGATAGTATTTTGAAAATTCAAAAACATAATAATCTTTTAAGTACTGAATAACCAGAATTAATATTTTCATTTCAATTTAGGAAGAGTGCTAATTATCAAAAGTCTAATAAACAAATACCTTTTTTTCAAACAAAAGGTAAACAAAATTTTGAACAGAAATAATTTAATTCTAATTTAGTTGTTAACTAATAAATTCCATTTGTTAGTCCTATCATTACATGTGCATTATGTACACATAGAGAACTATACATTTTTCATACATATCAATGCTGTTTGAATGCAGAATTTAGCAGAAAGTTATCTATATATTAAAATATAATAAGCTAAAACAATTGAAGCCTTAAAAATAATGTAGAAAGTTTATTTGAGTTAAAAATTTAATAATAAGTTTAATAATTAGATATATTTTAATAAAAGTTATCATGTAAATTGATGGCATATTAAAATGAACAATTTCATGCTATTAATATAGATCACATACATAGCTCTTTGTAACCACTTTTTTGAAAAGTTGGTTGAAGACAAGTCTTATAAATTGTGAAAATGTAAAAAAATTTAGAAATAATGTTTATCTCAGTTATAATATTCATTTCTAAGGGCTCATTATAGACAGTAATAAGAACACTCTTTACATAGTCCGAAGTTCAACTGATGAACAATAAAAGATGAATGCTGAACTACAGTTTTTTGTATAACTATCTGTCAAAGTGACTGTTTCTTGTAACACATGAATGCATTCTTTTATTTTTGATAAGTAATTCAAGAAGCCAAATGCCCCAATGTTCTACAACCAACCATAATAAAAACTATCTGCTTTGAGATAACAAATAACCATAATGAAAGGCTTTCTTTGAAATAATCCAAGGACTACATTCTTTGTCAAGGAAAGTTCTGATTTCAAACTCAGCCAAAGTTAAATAAAAGGAAGTAAGTATTGCATATGTACATTCTTCACACACATCTAATGAGTAAATAGATTAGAAGTTCACTGGGTTTCTTTTTCTGTTTAAAAGGTAATAACCTTTAAACTAGAAAAATTTATTAATAGTGGTTATTAGAAGTTTTTATACATAATTCATTATTGGTGTAAACTATTCATGAACAGCTGACTATTCATGAAAAATTCATAAAGAAATAGCAGATACTCAAAGGCTTCACAATAATATAAAACTATTAGGCTATTCCCTATATAGATACTGATTATTAGAGCAACTAATCAATGAAAATTATTTTGGCTAACAATTTAAAAGAAATTGGCTACATCTTTCTGTTCAAATTCATCTTGTCTGTTCCTACCCCGATTGATAGTACCCTTACAAGTTTTTCTCTTAGCTTTAGGTTCACTCTGTTGTAGACAATCTAAATTTTGTTCTTGGTCTATTCTCTCGGGTGAGAGTTACTTGGTTTAGGATCTACATTGGTTGTTTTGCCTTCTTCACTGACATTCTATTTATTTAAGAAAATAGATTGAGCTTTTTAAATTTTTTCTTGTAATATATTAAGTATCTTGGAGGACAGGTGATTTTTGATAAGATCCCTTAAATAACTTGTTTCGTTTCCTGATTTATCAAAACAAAGATCATGCAATATTTCAGAAATAGAACAAATATGAATTCCTACTCCATATAATATCTTAGTTGATAAATTTTTTGGAGTAAAAAATGCCTCCTCAGGTAAGTAATGATTTAAATAATTATTTTTAAAACAATGATATATGAAAATTTCTTAAAATAGAAGCAGCATTATTTCCTGCCATGGATAATACATTCAATATATTATGCGACCAAAGACCTGCCTTATAGAAATCATCTAAAAGCTGTGTGTTGTGTTTTCCTTCTCCTCAAAACATAACATGAAAATCTTTTAAAGCAGAACAAATATTAGCTTTTGCTTAATGTAACATCCCACATAAATTACTCGCTGTAGTATCTCCCTTCTCATAAAGAAAATGGTATAAGTACTTTTTTGTCTCTTCTGCAAAACAAAAATCATGAAATGTTTTTAAACTATCTGCTGCTCTACTCTGTATACTATATAAATCACATAGCCTAAAACCTACTTTATATAAGTCATCT
>JAPDSC010051438.1:57640-75957 GCA_026290005.1 Latrodectus geometricus | reverse complement strand
TATATATATATATATATATATATAATTTTACTTTTTCAAACCTTCATATTCTCTTCCATGATTCAATATGTTAATAAATAACAAAAGTCAAAATTGTCATATGATATATATATATATATATATATATTTTTTTTTATCCAAATTACATATGCAAAATACATTTGGTGAGATGAAATTTTATTTAAAATACTTTCTTTAACATTTATTATTGTACTTTACACAAAAATAAATTATTGTATTTTATGGAAAATTCTTTTAATATATTTTCCTTATCTTAAATATCTAATAATGAAACACTGATGAATATAATTATATATATTTTAGTTTATTTTTTAACAACGTGTTTAAAAAGCATCGATATAGCCCATAAATTTTTGTCGTATGCAATATCAAAATACACATTAAATCAATGTGAGGATACTGTCTTTAAAAATCAGAAATTTTATTTTAGAAAATAACATTATTAAATTTCTATAATATATATCTAGGTAAATTAAAAATAAGTAAATGGTTACTTTGTAAACATTTTTTTATATATATCTATCACTTAAAACAGAAATATTTTGCTTATTTCGTTACATGAAGGATTTTCAGAAACAAAATCTATATCATGAGAAATAATTAAGATCTGTAAAATAAAGCACAAATAATGTAATGTAAATGTATTTAATGAGAAAAAAACTAAAATTAATCGCAGCATATTTTTAATATAGGTATGGTTTTAAAGTGTATGTAATATACTAAGTGAAAAGCATTCTGCTTGAAAAGCAGAAGTAAAATATAAATAAATTTATTAATAATCCAAACTAAAAAAAAATACTCAACAATTAATTAGTTACGTTAGATGATGATTCAGTTTGTCAATGAATATTATTAACAATTTTTTTTTAATTTCTCATGGTAGCAAAATGCAACTAAACCAATTCTCAAATTAAATCTTTAAATACAATGAAAACGTTTTGATTTGATACTGTATGTACTCTGGGAATATTTAAGATTTTATAGTCATAAATATATTTGTAATTTACAAGACAATCAAAATTAAACGAAAATTGTACTAATGAAATAAAATTTAGAACATATTTTATTAATTAAGCTGTAAATAATTGATTTACTGTCAATTTATCCGTTAAACGAGAAATCTTATCAAACTTAGGGATACCATTTAATCACAACAAATCTAAGATTATAGATTAAAAGAATATAGGTAAGCATAAATATAATGTAGTAGGAACAATAAGATCATGCAGCAGTTGATGTTCTACTACATTCCAAAGTTTGTTAGAAGATCATAAAAACATATATTGGCAATGCATAGCAACTTTCGAGTGATTTGAATGACATTTCATACGTTTAACAATTAATGCCTAATGATATTTTGGGCTTTTTAAAAAATATACCGTAAAAACTCTGAAAAAGTCTGTATTTGAAACTTTTTCAGAAAAGTTCTGGAAAACTCTTATAACTAATCATGGTATTATATCTTTACTGTGAATCAGTCGCAGATTATCGATTCCGCCGAAATTTTAATCCCCCTTTTCTTTCATTATAGTTTCCGCCGATGAGCGTAACCCCCTTTTTCCCATACCTATTGATATCGCCTCGATCAAGTAAATAGAGGAATTTATGATACAACACATTTGGCAGCTTATCCATCCCTTTATCTATTGGCGGGCTTGGTGACTATTGACACCACCGTTATATTACCTACGCTGATTGGCCAGTCTTTAAAAATGTTTCAGGACTTCAGAAATGTTTAGGCAATGTCTCTCTTCAGTCACTTTTTTGCTGAGCAACCGTAGAGTGAAGTCGCGTATGTGAGGGACTGCGGTCAACTGTTTTTTTTATCGATTTATTTATACTGATTAATTAATTTTTTACTATGGATGTCTACCTCTATATCAGCAAGCAAGTAAAAAATCTACTTATTGTATAGATGGCTATACTTACTATGAAAAAAGAAGACTAAAAAGTGGTGAAATCGTATGACAGTGTTGCAGAGATAAAAAAATGCACTGCAAAAGTGTATACGATGCCAAACAAAACGTCTATCTTAAGGCTTAGTAACGTGCATTGCCATGAAAAGGATGAAAATTTACCAACGAAAATATTTAATCAAAAAAGGAAAGCAGAAGATATTTTAGAGAGACCTGTCTCTCTCTAAAATATCTTTTGCTGAGAGACCCTCTAAAATTATTCATAACGTAATTGCTGAAAATCCAACTTAGTTAGAAAACATCACTACTAGGAATGTTAACAACTTGAAACAGGGTATTTATAGGAAAAGAAGAAAACAGATACCAAGACTTCCGAAGAACAGAGTAAAAGCAATAGAGAAACTACTAGAAATGGAAGTGAAGTCAGTAAAAGGTGAAGAATTTCTGTTATATGCTGATGCAGATTCTGGAATAGTTATTTTGTCCTGTGGTTCCAATCTGGAATTTCTTATCAAATGCAAAAAAAAAATTACATGGATGGAACATTTAAGTACTGTGCAAAGTTTTGGTTACAACTCTTTACTATTCATGGTATAGAAAATGGCAGGTATGTGCCCCTGGTTCTCTGCTTATTGCCAGATAAGAAAGAAGACACTTATGCAAAATTATTGAAGACAATAATCGAGAAATATGTTGAACGCAATCTCGGTTTCCAACCAAGCCATTTAGTGGTTGACTTTGAAATTGCCATTCATAGCGCCATTAAAAAACATGGCCTAATGCAGCAGTGCAAGGCTGCAAATTTCATTTGCACCAAGCTTGGCATTGAAAAATTTTCAGTCTTGGTCTTGGCAAAGAATTCAGGCTAGCTGAATTAAATGCAGTTGGCCAGTGGTTACAAAAACATTCGGACTGTCCTATTTAAAACCGAATGAGTGCTTTGCATTAGATTTGGTTGCAATTCAATCTACAGATGCGAGAGTTTCGAAGTTTGTAGACTATTTAGTAGAAAACTAAATTGTTGAACAAGAGGCAAAATTTCCACCTACAATGTGGGCCAAAGCTGATGCTTCATCAGAAAATATAACTAACGCATGTGAATCATTTAATTCACATTTTAATGCTTGTTTTTATCACACGTATCCTCACATTATTCATTTCGAGGAAGTTTTTTTTTTGCAGAGCCAGACAGATTCTTACATTCGAATGTCTAGTACGAAAGAAGAAAGACCAGTTTCAAAGACAATCATCCAAAGACGTGAAAATTTGCATAAAGTGATTAGTAAGTATTTGAAAGACAGCGTCACTAGGATTGCCTTTGTAAAGTTTGCTAGTCATAAATTTAAACCAATATCACCATAAAACTTTCATATATCTAACATGGGAAGGAAATTGTTCAACTTACAACTCTCAACCAGAATTATTCTTTTAACATGTTTTAATTGCTAATTTTAATAAAAATGCTAGATTGATAATGCTTTATTTTCCATAATATGAATGACATATAATATGAAAAATGTCGCCGAAACGCGCCAAAGATAAATTCTTAATCCCTGAAACGGCGGAAAAGTAATAACTCTGGAAAAGGGGAAGAAGACATTCGGCGGAAACGATATGTAGGTGTTGTAGCACGAGATAAAATATGGCTATTGGTTTGACATAATAAGTCAGTGCGAGCCTCTGGTTTCTTTAAAGTGTTTTATTCAACAGCAACAACATGACTAGAGAAAAAGTTAGAAGTACAGTATGAAGAAATGGAATCACATGACCTAACACAGCGCCATCTATAGGAAATGAATGTTAGTTAGCTTAAGTGGAAGGAAGAAGATGCAACATCCTCCAACCGCAAAAGGATAAAATTTTAATCTAGCTAAAATTTCAATTTAAAAATTGAACATTAAAAATTCAAATGAAATTAGCTTGTTACAAATACATAAAGCATCTAAACATGTGCTAAGGAAAAAAGCATTAATGAAGACCAATACAAAATTGATATTACAATTTAACAGGTTTGGCAGTTCTCAAAGTTTTACTTAAAATACCCGATGTTTCCAAACGAAACAATCTTTGAAATGGTCGAACCACCTCACCATTTTCAGTTTTGACCTTTGCAACTCGGGAAACACCATCACGTCCTTTATAGATTTCAATGATTTTAGCTAAAGGCCAATCAACACGTTTCTTACCATCAGAGCTGATTAATACCACATCTCCCACCTTAAGTGGGGTTTGATGGACGTGTCTGGAATGTTTAAGGAGAGAAATATATTCCTTTTGAAAACGCGTCTTAAGCTTTTGTTTAACGGACTGGAGGTGTTTCGCACGTTTGCGTAGGTTCAGCACATTCTGTTCAAGATCCTCGACTCTGAATTCAGTCTGATCCTGTAAAAAGAGAGAAGGTGTTAGTGGCACAAGATCTGATGGCTCTTTGGAGAGGTAAGTAAGAGGTCTGCTGTTGAGGATGGCTTCACACTCACACACAACAGTATACAGTTCTTCGTAGCAAAGACTCGCTTTTCCCAAATTCCGTCTCAACAATTCCTTCAACATTCTTACCACTCTTTCCCACCAACCTCCCCACCAAGCGGCAGTAGGTGGATTAAAATGCCAGGAGATCTTTTTCAAATCTGAATGAGACACAATTTTACTCCAATCGATATTTTTGAACTCGTTGTTTGCACCGATGAAATTGGTTCCATTATCAGAGTAGATTGTTTTCACTCGCCCTCGACGCGAGATGAATCGTCTCAAAGCAAGAAGAAAACTTTGTGTGGAAATGTCCGAGACAAGCTCGAAATGCACCGCACGGTACACTGCACACGTGAAGATAGCAATCCAAACTTTATCACGATTTCGAAGAACCAAGGGACCTGCTAGGTCTATTCCAGTTGTTTCGAAGACGGCCGACATTCGCACACGTTCTTCAGGAAGAGGAGCAAACATTGTAGTAGCAGGTTTGGACTTAAATCTTTGGCAAATTATGCATTTGGATACAACTGAACGAACAGTTTTCCTAGATCGCAAGATCCAGTATCTCTCACGAAGGATTGTGACTAGAGTTTGTACACCTGCGTGACTGAAGGTTCGATGAGTTTCCTCTATGAGTTTGGAAACAAGCTCATGCTTGTCTGGCAGCAGGATAGGACGCCTGAAAAAGTCATCATCACCTGTGAAGATTAATTTTGTCTCTACTCTAAGAATACCATTGGAGTCCTGGTATATGACAAAGTTAGGAGGAATTAATTTGCGGTTTTTTCCGAATGTCTGTCTTTGTATATATATGAATATTTCAAGCTCAGATTGGGCGATCCCTTCATTTGCTAAGTTCCCCTTTAAGATGGTTTCACTACGATTATTTATTAAAGATTTAGCATTAGAAATAAAACGTTTTACATAAGCCAGAGTTCTAACAATTGTAGAAAACTTTGAAACTCTATTAGTCCAATCAAAGAAATTGGATGCGGAGTTATTTAAGGAGATACTTGACGTAACAGTAGGTTTTAACTCAGTGGTTGCCAGTTCCAATGCATCGGAAAAATCATAGTTTTCAGTTTTTGGCCAAGAGTCTCGATTTTCTAACCATTTAGGACCCTCCCACCAACGAAGACAAAAGAGAGTTTGGGCGTTGCATCCACGAGACGCAATGTCTGCTGCATTCATTTGAGATGGTACGTAATACCAATCATCTTTTGAAGAACTTGAATGAATTTCTTTTATTCGATTGTTCACAAAGGTTTTCCATGTTCCGGTATTCTTTATCCAACAAAGAACCACTTTAGAGTCAGTCCAGTAGAAGGTTGGGATACCAGAGATGTTCAAGGAAGTTTTGACTGTCTGGACCAAACGAGTACCAATTAAAGCAGCAAGAAGCTCTAGTTTTGGTGTAGACATTTCAGTTTTGATTTTAGTGATGGGATCCTTTCTTAGAGGAGCGACACGTGATTTTGCCTGAACTAATCTAATTATAACTTCATTTTCGCATTCGATACGCAAAAACAAGCACGCTGCAAATGCCCTCCCACTAGCATCGCTAAACATGTGAATGGTAGTAGTTGACTCAGCAATTAATCCCCCGAAATAACGCGGAATTGGAATAAATTTCAAAAAACCCAAGTTAGAAAGCCAAATTTTAAATTCCTCTACAATTTCGGAGGGAAGTTTATGATCCCATCCCAGCTTATCGTTTTTCCACGCTTTTTGCATTAGAAGCTTTGGAATGAGTGTTACGGGTGCTGTAAAACCGATTGGATCGAAATTTTTTTGCGAAATCGACAAAAGTTGCCTTTTTGTACATTTATCATTAATTTCAGTTGTGATGCAGTTAACATCACACGCAATTGTATCTGAATCGGGATACCATAAAAGACCAAGTACAGGAGAATATCTACAGTCACTTAAATCCCGATTTTCACTTTGAGAAGAAAAAACCCATCCCGTAAGCTCAAAACCAGCTTGGGACATTACTTGACAAGCCGTCTTTGAAAATTGTTCCGACTCCAAATTGTTTTCGACGCTTGTCACTACGTTGTCAACGTAAAATGCATCTTTCAATTTTAGAGCGATATCATTCCCATTTTCTTTCATTTTGTCTAGGTGGTGATAAATTGTTGCCATAAGCAAAAATGGACTTGATGAAAGGCCAAATACCACTCTACAATGTCTGTAGATTTTAATTTTGCGTTTTTCAAAGTCTTCCCACCAAAGAAAGCGAAGAAAATTTCTGTCGGAAGGAGATACGCTTATTTGAAGAAATGCTTTGCTTATGTCAGAAATCACGCCAATTTTATTCTTGCGAAATCTATTTAAAATATTGGGAATCATTTCAATATAATTCGGACCTGTAGCTAAACATTGATTCAAGGAAACGGCATTTTCATCTTTGGACGAAGCATCGAAAACGGGCCGTATTTTAGTTGTTAAACTAGATTCCTTAAAAACAGCTCTGTGAGGGAGGTACCTGCATGTCATTTCATTTTCTTTTTCGTTAACTGACACTAGTTCTATGATCCCCTTTTGTTCCCATTCCTTAAAAATGTTGTCATAAGACTCAAATTTTCCATTCGTGATAAGTTTAGAAGTCATGGAGCCTAAACGTCTCTCCGAATGATCTCTCAAATCACTTAAGTTAGGATGACCTTCAATCCATGGAAGATTTACTTCGTACCTACCATCACGAAATTTAACAGTTTTTTCGAAAAAAGACAAAGTTTCACTATCGATTTCTGTTTTTGTTTTATTTTCTACGGGATCTCTAATACCAAGAATATCCAATGACCAAAGGTCGCAAATTTTGCTACCACTATGCAGCGAAATTATGGGAATAGCATGAGTAGAACTAGTTTTAGAGGATTCTGATTTCCCCATTACTACCCATCCTAAGTACGTTTGGACAGCGGTTAAACCATTGGGCTGTTGACTGATACAACCAGTCAAAAGTTTTCCTAAATAATCAGCACCAATAAGGACCGATATATCAGAATTATCATTTTCACTATCGGATAAATAAATACCAAGTTTAGTGAAGCATTTAGTATCAATTTTACTTATTTTAGGAACGGTACCACAAATAGTTTCTTTGTCCAACAATACTACTTCACACGAAAAGTTTCCGCGTATTTCCTGAAGCTCACACTTTAAAGCTGAATGCTTAATTTTTTCCGTTTCAATACCGCCAAATAAACTATGCGTTAGAAACTCAGAATGGTCATGTTTTAAGTTTAAATACTCTGCAACATCACGAGCTATATAAGAACGCTGCGACGCCGAATCGAATAAACAACGAACAATTTTTGACTTGGAAGGGCCTGACACTCTTATTTGAAGTGTTTGTAATAAAACATCCGCTGAATGAGACGAGCTATGACTCACGACACTATTTGTCTCAATTTTGTTAATACATGCAACAGATTCTTCCCCTTTGCTTAAATTGGGGCATAATATCGGATAATGTTTTTTAGTACAGACTATGCATCGAAGGCTCATTGTACATTTATCAGCGCGGCAATTAATTCTTAAACAAGATAAACATCTCTTTGCCCTAAGTACCTTGTCCCTTCTTTCCTTTAATGTAAACTTTTGAGCGGTGAAGCAGTCACTACTTCTATGCGTGGGCTTATCGCAGAATAAGCAATATAACTCAGCCCTGTTACGTCTATCATAGCCTCTTCGGGCATCTGTTTTAGTTTGAGTTGTTAATGCAGCTGCAGTCGGGACAAGAGGCGCCGAATTTATTTTACGATCGGATTCAGTTTTATTTATTTTATCTACTTTGGTTTTATCCATTGAGCAAAAACCCTTAGCTATTCGAATCCGTTCACTGCCTATTACTTCATTCCGAAGAAACTGCATGAGTAGTTCAAGGTCATTATTCATATTTCCTGATCGGGAAGTTGAATTCCTCTCTCTCTCCCATGCAATCAAAATATTTTCAGGAATAGAAGCTTCAACTAGTGGGTAAAGCATGCATGCGTATTTCTCTTTAGTTACACCCAAATTTTCTAAACAGCGCAAATGCGCATCTAATTGATCTACTAAGTTAATGAAAGGCATATTCTGTGATTGATTTAAAATAAGTTTTAACAGTTCGCGTACATACAATTCAATTAACATTTTATCATCAGCAAAACGCGCTTTTAAATGTTTAATTACAGATTTATATTCATTTTTAGAAACTTGATACGATTGAACAAAATCGAAAGCCTTACCCTCGGTTGTCTGCATCAGATAGGCAAATTTAATGTCGTCCTCCAATTTAGGATCATCATCAATTTTTTGGAACATGGTCCAAAAAGAAAACCAATTCTTGGGATTACCGTCAAAAGTTGAAAGTTCCAGTTTAGGCAAATTAATGGAGATTCGATCGGTGGAATCCTTCGGTTTATTTCGATTTGCAGAGCTTTGTAGGAACTCCTCAAAGCGAAGTTTCGCAGAAGTAAAATCATCACGGTAGTTTTCACACCTTTCAAATTCAGCCTCTATGATCTCGGCAGAAGAGGAAGCCTTACCTTTGGCTGTTTCTTCGGTAGTTGAAGAAAGATAATGTATGACTTTCTCATCATTTTCAAACAGCCTCCCAGATTTTTCTTCCAGTATAGAAAATGCGAGGGATGTCTCTTTAACATTGTTGGCTGCGATATATGTATCCATATCTTTAATCGTTTTTGTTACAGCAGTCCGCAAAACTTTGCGTTGAATCAAACAGCTGTCATCCATAATTCCTTTTCGGAAATTCCAATTTGAGCGGGTAAATATTGCTCGAAATTCAGTTTCAGTGCCAAATACTGCGCGAATTTAACGTTGGGCGCCAGATGTTGTAGCACGAGATAAAATATGGCTATTGGTTTGACATAATAAGTCAGTGTGAGCCTCTGGTTTCTTTAAAGTGTTTTATTCAACAGCAACAACATGACTAGAGAAAAAGTTAGAAGTACAGTATGAAGAAATGGAATCACATGACCTAACACAGCGCCATCTATAGGAAATGAATGTTAGTTAGCTTAAGTGGAAGGAAGAAGATGCAACAGTAGGAGTAACTACTGATAACATCTTCGGGGGGTTCGGGATACTCTGCGGCGGAATCGAAGACTGGCCGAATCAGTATATCATTTAGAAACATTAATAAAAATTGTAGAAACATTAATAAGTTAAGTAGAAAATGTCGAAGGAGAATTGTATGAAAACAAACATTTTTCTCTCGAAAATCTTAATCATAAGCAGTAAAATATAAAAAGTTGCAAAAGTAATGAGTTGGTCACAACAATTTCAAGAACATATTCTGGCATCATACATCATTACTTCTATAACATTATTAAAATCATCTTTAAAATAATTTTATCCATCTGTTATTTCTGAAATCCTAACTAGTTATGAAAGAAACATTCATTTTTTGATTATCTAACACTTCAAGAAAATAAAATATGGGTATTGGAAGAATATCTCATGGTTTTCAGTAAGAATTAATAAAGTAATGTACACAATGTTCTTTTCTGATACAACGCTGTTTAAATTCACTGAGTTAAAATATTGTAGATAATCATAATTACAATTATGCTAAATGTGTGTCTTTTATAAATTCTACAGGAAAGAGCTACAATTTCAATAACCACCGTGTCAATGAATAATATACTTCAAAAATATCCATTAGTAAATTTCTGGAACAAAAACAAACCGATAAATAAAAACATTATTCATTAATGTAGCTATGTATGTATGTATGTAAGGCCTTGAGTATTTTTTAATATGTAAAAAAAATTACTGGAAGTAATTTATACTTCAAAAATGGATTGATAATCTAATATTTCCAATGGAGCTAAAAACTAAATAACTTGAAGCATTTGATTTTTGGAAATTTATTTAAACCATTTGAGTACATTTGACGAATGATACTTATCATGTGTTTAATTCATTACATACGTTTTCAAATAATTTGGTACTTAAGGAAATAAGGACTTATCATACTTGTTGAGGCAGCCCTAAATCCTCTTAGAGTGATATAATATTAAACATTTAGATGGGTATTAAAAAATGTACTGTGATTTTCACAATTTCAAAACTTTTAAGGGATTTCTAAAATTATTTGTATTAAAATGATACATTTGATTAACCCCTTACGTAGACTGGACTAGACTATCTAGAAACAAGGTGATCCGTGTATGGGTGCCAAGGCACAAAGGAATCGTAGGTAATGAAAAGGCTGATGGACTTGCTAAACAAGGATCGTCTCTTATTCCCATTGATGCAGAGGCCTTCTGTAGGATCAATTTGAAGACTACAAAAACCACTGTTCTTAGATGGGAAAACAGAGGATGTACAAAGCTTGGCTCAACACTCCTGGTCAAACCCACGCAAAAAATATGATCTGCGGATCACAGCGAGGATTGCCTCTGAAAGACGCTCTAGGCAGAAAATATGTTTAATCGTAGGTTTCATAACTGGACACAACCATTTCAGAAAACACCTCCATAAATGGGACTGTTTCAGCAAGACCCTACCTGCAGGAAATGTCATGTGCCAGAGAAAACGGCAAAGCATATCATTAAAGAATGCGAGGCCCTTGTACTCTCTAGATTAACTTCTTTAGGCATCACCCATATTAGAGAGTTACACCCAAACTCCATTAATTGGTTATCGGACATTATTAATAAAGTGGGTGACTTGAGCTACTGGAACTAAGAAACATTGGGTTTGGAGTTTGCGGTACAAAATGCTGATTAAAGCAGGAGTGCCCAATGCCATAGAAACCTAAATATAAGAAGAAGAAGAAGAGGAAGCAGAACCCCTTACCTGTCGTGCTAAGCCGATGCGTTGACTGCCAAGGAAGTATACTCGTATATACGCCTCTCCGAAGTAAATACGTTCATAGAATAAGGTAAAGAAATCAATCTAAATATGTAAATTGTAAATATGTCTTTACTTACATGTACAATCTTTAAAGCTACTTAATATACTTGTACACTGCTTCTTATTGAAAAGTCATGTTTTTATTTGTTAAATGATTTGAGTTTCTACACCGAATAGTTAGCACTTGGCTTTCTAATTATTATAAGAATCACTTTGATAGTATGCACAAGATAGTCTTTATTCATGAGATAATTTTCAATAACTATTTCATATCAATTTCAAATAAAATTGTCAAACAGAAATATTTCATTCAATTCACATTTATATTCAACCTTTATTTACGGAATATTTACACCTCATTAAAATAAACTCAAGTATGAAAATACAACTAAATACATGAAATACGCCTAGATTTTTAGGTGCATGGAAACATTTATCCAAGACAAGTTCTAAATTTAATATTTACGTTAGATGAATTTTTGAAGATAAATTGTATGCATTATCTTAATTTTAAACATCAATAAAATACGAACTTCAAAGCTGATATTGAAAAAAATTTAAATAGAAAGAAGAAATCCATAAGTTTGTTATTGAAATAGACATTTTTCGACAATTAATCAAAAAATGTTTTTCTGAATTGAAGCTTGCATATTGATCATTTTTAATGTAATAAATCAATATCTTTGGAAATGTTTCTGAAGCTTCATGGTAATCCATCATGTAGAAAAACAACTAGCATTTTCCTAAAATTTTCGTTTCCCAAACATAAGGCGTTATTGAATGAAAACAAATTTAATAAATTGAAGTATTAATAAAATCTTAAGTAGTATATTCACGACACAATAGAAAGAGATATGTTTAATTCTAAGGGGTATTCTAAGGGGTAAAATTCATCGAAGGAATTTTCATTTCATTCGATAACTTCACATAAAATTAAATGTCAAACATTAATTATTTAATATTTTGAAAAATTGCATATGTCTGCTAAGAAATAAAATAAAATACTTAAAAATAATTTCTGTGAAAATTCCAAATTTAAAATTATTTTATCATCAAATATTTGAATTTTAATCATGCATTTTTATGTTTAGTATTTAATAACTGAAAAAAAATTTTTTTTCAAATTAAATTGTTTTTATTTTTTCCAAAAACACAAAAAATGATGAAATTCTATTAAGCATTGTAAAAAATTAAACATTGTATATGTTTCCTTTTTTAGTATCTAAGATTCGAAATTTAATGTTGAATTCTGCATTTAATTTACAAATAATAGGACACACTCTTTGCATTAGAAATCTTATAAGTGATAGAACATTAATAAAACTGAAATGTACTTAGTTCAAATTTTAGAAAGACTACCTTAAAGCAGTATATTTGTAGTCTTAAAATTTGGGCAACATTCAAATTTTTAATCACCTTTAGAATTTGTTTATTATTTTATTAGTTATTTATTAAAAAAAGAACAAATTAATGATCACTTTGTTTTGGACTTTAAGATTCAAATTCACAGACTAAATTCACTATTGGTAGCAAAGCTGCTACATTCACGTTAAATCAAATTCTTTAAAAGTTTACAAAATTTTAGAAATTTATTTTTTAAATGAGAAAACATCATAAATACATATTAAAATTAGGAAATCAATATGTTATCGAATAAGAATAATTTGAAACTTCAAATTAAATAATAAAATGTATAATATGTACATAAATATATAATATGTATAGAATAACTATATACGAATAAGATATTTAATAAATTTATAAATATTTACAATTTTAAAATATTTCTTCTTTTTAAAATTTTATTTATATATGAAAAATATAACATAAAGGAAAAATATAATTATATAAATATCATCATAAACCTCCAGCTTTCTTTTAAAAAAAATCAGTTATAAGCTAGATGTTTGCATTTGCGTGGAAAAAGTGGTTAAGAAAGTATGTGGTTGATTTTTGATTTGGAACACTAATTACTGGTTAGTTTAACACGCAACATATTTGTTAATACAACTTAGTGATAACGTAATATGTTAACGAAGCAAAATGACATGAAACTTTATTAAGTGATCATTAAGCTGAATAATCACGTATTATTAATTTAGCACGCATAATTGATTATTTGTTAAATGAGACTAGTTTAACTTGATAGGTCAAATAATTAGGTCACATATTTCCTGCCGTTTCTTATTACATTTATTTCAATACATGTTGTTGCTCATGTTTTACAAGGACAACCCATTATATTACATTAATTGCCAATTAATATTATTAATTTGTCTAATATATGAAAGAAAATACACATGTTCTATAATCATAATTACATAAAATTATATTTATAATACAATATACTCATATAATATTTTATAGTATCTCATTAAAAGTATATTTATTTTTTCAAATACTGATTTTTTTAAATGCAGGATAGAGTATCAAAAATTAAAAATGATTAAATATATGCCCATATTTTAATAAAAGCTAATATTACTTAATACTTTCACTTAAAATAAATATTTGATGTTACTGAGCTGAATATGTGAATGGATATTTAAGGAGACATTTTTTATATAAAAAAAATTCCTTCAAAATATATATTTATATATTTTGAATTAATAATGTAAAACATAAATGTAAAATATATATTTATATATTTTGAAGGAATTTTCAAAATATATTATATACTTCAAAATATATATTGATTTTTACTAATTGTCTTAACTATAAAGCATGTAAATTTATTGCTATAATGTTAAAAATCCATACGAGCAATTGTCTTATGTATCATTACACACAGCATCAGATTAAATATTAAAAAGTAAATGTTCGAATTTCTTTTTAACTTGTCCATGTAAATGTATGTTTTTTTATTTGAGCAAATAATAATTTCATTTGTGAAAAGTTTATATTAACAGCACAAATTTATATATCACTTACAATTAACCTTATTTTAAAACTAAGAATGGCTATTCTAATCGTTATGAGTAATTGTCAGATATGTACTTGTATGTACATTGAATGTTGTAACATCTATTGCTATTCGTGATGTCTTTTGTCTATGGATTGTTATGTTTACAAGATACAAATGAAGAAACTAAAATAACAATCTCTTACAGATATTAAAATTATAAAATCCATAATCTACAGGGTGATTCTAAATTCAATTTTACAAATTAATAGGGGTGAGAGTACCCTTCCAGTCAAGGAATAATAGCATAGGAACATAAGCTCGTATTCCACTCTAAGAGGCAGAAAAGAGGGATTCTCACCGTAATTTACAACATTGTTGAGTAACCGAATGTATAATACCAAACGTTTCACAATCATATTTATTGCTTAGTGAAAACCTCACAGAAAATGCTTAAAATGCCGACCACATGTGACGTTGAATAGTTGATATTGGTGAAGGAAAGATTCTTAAGGATTCGCTGTATTGTGTTAATTTTGTCCAAGGCAACAACTATTTTAACCACGAGATCTTCAGCTGAGTCCACAGACACCGCGTACACTAAATATTTCATGAGCCTCCAAAAGAAAATGTCCATTGCTTTGACGTCCGGGGAGCGAGAGGACAAACCACAGGTCCGTTAGGTCCTATCCTTTGTGTGGAATATTTGGCATTTAAAAAGCTACGGTCCATGATGAGAAAAAGTGCTGTAGCTCCATCGTGATTAAAGCACATTTCTCTCTGGATTTGGAAAGGAACTGTCTGCACTTGTTCCAAAAAGATATCATAAGAGCTGCGCCTGTCAAACAGTCTGGTATGATGTGAGCGCCGACCAGGTATTGACCAAGGATATTTGCCCAGAAGTTCACGAAAGTTTTCGGATGATTTTATCCAGATAATACTTGAACCGAGGATGTTGCACATTTTTAAAGGACAACGTCTATTCTGATTGACTTTCTTCAGTAACCAACAAAAGCAAAATGCTGCTTCTCTGTGGAAATTTGCTTACAGTAAATTCGTAATCGATTCTTGATGCATTTCTACTTTTCTCTTTTCTGCTTCTTATAGTGGAATAAAACCCAAATTTTCTATATAGTTGTATGGTATTATTGCTTGTATGGATGAGTACTATTGCACCTCTTATTTTGGAAGAACAATTTATAATCACTTTGTATTTCTTATTAACTGCAGTTTTGTATTCGAATTTAGAATTATAATGCATTACAGTGCAGAATCTGGATTTGGGCCTGTAGGTAAACTGTCCTCAACAAAATGTATATAATATTATTGAAATTTAGTATAAAAAAATACAGCTCTAAGAAAATAATGCAATATTTGTGGGTACACTACGCTTTTGAATTGTGCAATCTATCAGGGAATACATCTTATTTTAATGACATTGCATTTGAAAAAAATGTTAAATATTGGTTATATCATATAAAAATGTAATTAAATGTAATAGAATATATATATATATATATATATATATATATATCACACGTGTAAACTATACAAATAAAAAATTTTTTAAGTGCTTTGTCTTACTAGTAAAAAATTGCTGAATCGAATTCATTATTTTATTACCTTGGTTTTAACATTTAAATTTGAGACTTCAATTTAAATAAAGTTTGATGTATATAATAATTAATACATTTCTTGATGATTTTATTTGCTAAAAAAATAATTTATGGAATATATGTTGCCTATTGTAAGACCTTGAAGTAATTTATTTTGGCATCCGCCATTCTTTATCAATATGTTTTTAGCTGTGGAATCCTCAAGCGATAAACTGGGTGCAAATATGTTTATTTAGTCTAAAACCAGTGCCAAGATTAAATTCATTCTAAGTTCATAGTAATACTCTCAATCTTACAAGTTTAGCAACCGAATGCTTGACATGTTTTTAGAACTTGATACTGTGGCTTATAAACCTGTTTTAAAAACAAAAAAGAAAAATCATTAAACGACTTAAACATATCCAGTTTTCTACTACTGCAATTTATTAAAGTACCTGGTTGGCATGTTTATAAAAAAGTCTTTGTATATATTCATGTTCACAACAGATAGTCTTTAAAATAGGAATACATGTGTTAAAAAGTTAAAGGAATTTATCTATAAAGTTTAAATAATAAGAATTGATTCAAGAATTTACGGAAAATAATAATTCTTAAATGGAAATGTTCAAATAAGTAGAAACATTTTGAATGGCGTTGTGAAAGTAATTGACCTAAATTGACACTTTAAAAAAATAAATTTCCCTTTTTCGAAGAACGAGAACATAATATTGTATGAGACATTAAGTTTATCCATGATTAACGAG
Organism: Latrodectus geometricus; assembly: GCA_026290005.1. Taxonomy (NCBI): domain Eukaryota; kingdom Metazoa; phylum Arthropoda; class Arachnida; order Araneae; family Theridiidae; genus Latrodectus; species Latrodectus geometricus. Next base: position 59,420 of record JAPDSC010051438.1, on the reverse strand, counting down.
TATTATTACTCGTTAATGTAGTAAGTTCATATAGGAAGTTTAAGTTCATATAGCAAAAATTGATAAATATTACAGATTGTAATTCTTATTTACGTAATTTGTAATTTTCTTGTAACTTTTCTCCATTTTTAAATTTTGCATTATTCTAGCGTTCAATTCATATTACGAAATGTTTATTTATATATTCAAACTTGCGGGCCAGGCCAAACAGTTATTGCTTGCAATTATTTTCAATGGACCAAGCTTCCGGAGAAAAAAAAATTTTTTCGAAAGATAAAAACCTTTAATGACATCTTATTTTCTAATCTAATCTCAATGCACTATTTTGTATTATGAAACAAGAACTCAAATTTATGGACCCTGAGTGAGTTATGAATCACTTAAAAAATGAGCCTTAATTATAAAGTCATTAAATATTGATTTCAAGATTTTCTTTCATGTTTCAATTTATTTCTGAATAGTGACATATTAATGACACTAAAAACGCTTACAAAAATGTTTAAACACTAAATTACTTTAATTAATTAGAAGCTTTAGTAATTGTCTTATTTAAAAAAATCACTGTAAAAATTCTCTAACAAGACCTTATAGCCTGAGAACTTACATATTTTTTTCTTCCCTCCAGCAGATAGTCATAGATGATAATTTAAAAAAAAAGAAAGATAAATATGTAACGCTTCCTTGAAAAAGCAAAGTTCCATTGAAGTGTGTGTATAGCGACTTAAATAACTTTACTGAGAACTCTAATTAATGTTATGTACAGTATTCTTTAACTATAATCTCTATAATTGTAATTCAGTAAAGACAATTATCTTAGGTAATAAATTAAAAGGATGCCAACATCTTAAATTTTGCTTTATGTTCCCTTCCGAGTAACATTCTGAATTAAATCACAAGCAAAAAATTTGGTCAAACCAACAATTTATGAAATTTGCTTAAATAAAAGTTGCTGTTGCACTATCCAAGTTAATGAAGATTATATAGATCTAAAGACATTGACAACAAGGGCCGCCAAACTGGAGCCTGGTGGCTAAAAAGGATATTCAGTGATGATTCTCCAATCAAGGAAGAGAGGCAATAATAGTTTGACAGCCGTGGTCTGGTGTTAATTCAGTTTGAGGACAATTTCTGCAGAAAGGTTAGGTTCATGTGTTGTCATATGGATATATTTTCATGCTCCTAAAATAGCCTGTACAAAGTTTTGCTATTATATCAGACAGATTTCTCGAGCAATTTATTTCTGGGATAAAAAATTTTCAAAGATCCTAATCAAAAAGTCTGCATTTGGCAACCACATTTGCATCTTCAGAAGTAATGGTGAGAAACTGAGACAAATCTCAAGCTTTCTTAACAAAGATGTCTCACATCTTTGTTAAGGAAGCTTGAGTTAAGGAGCTTTGTTAAGGGAGCTCACTCGCTTCCCTCAAAACCCACTTGGACGGGGATCCACTAGATCATGCATGGTTTGTTCATTTGGCTAAGAAGAGTATTTATATCTTGGATTAAGTTTGATCCATCATTTTCTGTGGCTTCAAGAAGAGATTTTATATCTCAGAAGACTACCAATAATACTTTTGTTGAGTCATCAGAATACTGAGAGAGGTAGAAAGAGATGGATTATTTAATTGTGATAAATTCGCTGGTGAAATTTGAGGCAACATGGCCTGTAGCAATCTGGAGTTCAGTTTTAATACCAGAATGATGGATGCAAGGAATGCCTGCACTACCTCTATAAAAGGAATAATCAGAGGAGTCATCTATAAAATTTATATACATATAA